>CACRXK020006701.1:2621-24184 GCA_902702795.2 Paramuricea clavata | reverse complement strand
AAAAGTTCTAATCTTTCCTAAATCTAACTACAGAAAATAATGCCTATGGTGGTTATTGGTTAAAATGCGTTTTAAAACTTCGATTTAACTATTCACACGCGACCAAGTAAGCTTCGTTGAGTCAAATTAAGGATCCACATTATTGAGAAATCATTAAAAATCAGGTCTTTCCTGCAGTAAATAATCTTCAGAATTATGCAAAATAATCTTCAGAATTATGCAAAATCTCTCCCCAGAAACACGGGAAATCGCCATTGAGGGACTCCAGATTTCAAAATTTTCCCGGGGTCTCGAGAATGCCCCCGGACCCCCCTAAAAAGGCTTACGCCTTCGGCGTTCGATATATGCCCTCCCAAAAATTATAGTCTGGCTACGCCACTGCATTCACGGGTCACAAAAATACCCTTACCCACCCGGCTCATTAATATCGCTCTCTGATTCTGAATAAAAATCGCAGTTTATAATACGTATTGGGAACACTGATACGATTGGGAACCGTGAGAATTTGTATATAGATGCCATTACGCCAATGCAAAATGGGTTACACACTTTAATACACTTGATCCAATTTGGGGCTATGGTCTACATTTCGTAGACCATAGCCCCGTATAAAATGGGCCAAGTATAAAATTGGCCAAGTATAAAATGGGCTGTGATAGTTATATCATAGAATAGGAAGGTATACCAGAAGTCTCACTCAAGCAAGTATTTGTCCGAGTTTTTACAAGCGATTCGTCCGATTATCAATCACGCCATCCTGGCTAGTACAACCGGCACTTTGTACCTATCAAAACCTGATAAAAATTTCCGGCAGTACTAGCCCGGATGGCGTGAGCGAGTTAAAATTTTCGTGGGTTACACTTCTGCTATACTTTCCTATTTTGTGGTTATATGCTGTATATTCAAATACATTCTTCAACCGGAATATAACCATACGTGGTTATTATTGTATTAACGCTATAGTAAAAATTTAAAAAAATATCGTGCACGCGGCAAGATTCGATAAAAAAAAATCGTGCCGAGTCGGTGAGGTCCAAAAAAAAATCGAGCACTCTCAAAAATGCGCCCCTCCCCCATGAAAAATCAAATGGTCCGTCCCTAATTGCAAGAAACAGCATGGTCTCTTCATTTTTATATCATCATACGGTCATACTTAAATCTATTGATTCATTAATTGATCGATTGATTTTTATTAATTCAGTACTACATTGTAAATTCATAGAAATTTAAAAAACATGATATTGCAGAGATAATATGAAAATTTTTAAAAATTGCAATAAGTTCAGTGTAAAACTACTATATTATAAACTATATTGATGATATGTACTATAAAATATTATGTTATGCCTACGGTCGATCCCAGTTTCTAACACACTTTGGGACTGTTCTTATATCGTTCAGTTTGGCACTTGTATACTTAGCTAGGATAAGTGCGTTTGTTTCGTTTGTTTTGAGATATAGCACTGGGAAGTAGCGTCCTTAACTTGTCGTCTGAGTGTTGATGGATGTTTTTATAAAATGACAAGCACTGATTCTCTCTTCGCTGGTAAAGTGTAAGAAGGCCAACATTTCTTAGTGAAGCAGCATAAGAGGACTGGGGGAAAGAGATCTTCAATGCACGTTTTGCATGTATACTCTCGATTTGGTCAGCGAGGAATTGAGGGAGAGAAAAATGCCATACAGGTGAGGCGTATTCCAAAACTGGACGAATAAATGCAAAAAAGACCGTTATTAAATCATTGGCTGGAGCACCAGATCGTTTGAGGATCCTAAGAGCTTAGAGACGTTTACTTGCTTTGGTGCAGATGTAATCAACGTGCGCATTCCAGGTAAGGTCCGATGATATTAGCATTCCCAGAAGTTTGAAGGTCTGTACAATTTCTATATTTAAACCAGATAAAGAGAGGGTATCGAATTTCAAAGGGACTTTAAGGAAGGAAATACGCATTTCATAAAGGTGTGTGTGGTGGAGCCGATGGTTTGATATGATTAAAAGCCACCGAAAAACGAAGCTTTCCAATAATTTACTCAGCACCGGTGTGAGGGAAATAGGTCTTAATTAGGTCGCTATCAACTTATTTCCAGAGTGTCGGAATGCGACCTTGTGCAATGCTGGCATTGAAGATGGAACATATTGGACTATAGCAAGCAGTGGTGCAGCTGATTTCAGTTAGGGATGTCATCGGAGCCAATTGCTTTCTGAAGACTGATCTTTTCAATTCGATTTCGACTTGTTGGGTTGATCTTATGTACTCGTCAGGAACAGAGGTAATGTGAATCTTGTTGAAGCAGAGTGGGGTTAATCCGTTTGAGACATCACAGAAAGATTCAGCAATTAATTCAACCAGAACATATACCCAGTAAAGCATTTCACCATTTCAGGTCTTGTAATTGTTTGGACAGATTGTTCAATTTCTATACAAATGATTCAAAACACGTTGAGCAGGCAATTAAATCTCGATTAGGTAAATTATCCTAATTAAGCAGATGAAAACAAAACGTCCAAAACCTATATTATAACTGCATTTCTATAGCTTGTTGATAACACCACATCATTATATTAAAGAACATAGACGTACGCGTCTATAATCTTGAAATCTAAATATATTAGGTTTGAAATGCATTATGCATGCATCAGGACCTTGATCAGGATCTAAGAATCCGTTCTTTGCATTTTTAAACTCACGGCCCTGGCAGAGATATGGCTATAGCATATATTGTATCAATATAATTCTTGATCAATAATAATATACTGTATCAAACTCAGCAGTAGAATCAACCTCGGTCCCAGAGTCTTTCTAAGAACAACGCGAGGCAAAGGAAGGACCTGGCTTCGGCTGGTCACGTGTCACCCAGCTTCTGGGTGTAAATTAAAATTATACTACGGGTAGGATGGGAGAGGAGCGTGTTTGTCGCGTTGTAAAAATATTTGCAACTTTGTGTGAGGAAATTTAAATTTGCAACAAGAAATCGTGAAGAGAACTGCAATTAAAAATTAATATTTATCGTGATGTGACTTTCTACTCTATAAATCTAATGTCGAGCAAGTTGGATCAAATTTCAATTTATAGACTTGCCAAAGAAAGCACGCGTGGGCGGCGAAATATATGTCTCTAGACAACCTAGACCGACCAATGTGGTTGTTATTTATTTAACTGTTAGTATTAAAGTATATCCTGATACTCGGACCAAAAGAATTTCATTTATTGATGAGATGTGGAATTGCAACGAAATAGCGAGATCTTTTGATTTCCGAAATATCGCCAAGACGCCAACTGTATCCAGATTTATTTATTTTGGGGCGACAACTTAATAATTTGGGGAAAAAGTTAAATTTTGGGTCTCTAAAACGGCATTTCCTGTATTGTAGGGCGACACTGGAGAAAATGTAAAGGTCTTAATAACTCACCTTTTAACAGTGTCAAATATTGACTTGATAGTTTAATTCAGTAGTTCTAGATCTATGAGTATACTTGCGGGCAACCTAGATAGGCAACTATCTGCTAACATGCAAGGATGGTAAGAATTAGCAGCAGGTGTTTGGCGGGGGTCAGAGGTTTTAGTAAAATCATTTTACCTGAATTAGCTTTTAACGTTAAAGGTTGTAAATTACGATGGACTCTTAATTTGCACAGCCACACAGGTGGCAGAATGATGCATGGTTGGCAGCTGGGGAGGGGACAGGCCAGGCAACTCGTTTGATTCCGTGGACATGTTCCCCAGAAAATTTTGAAATCTACAGTCTCTTAAATGGAATTTCCTACATTGAAGATTTGACTTGCAAAATTCTCAACGTTAGAAACCTTAACCACCCATAACAACTATTTCAATCCATCTAACGGGGAATCATGAGTATTCAATTAAACTAGAAAATACATGCATGCAGAAACGTCGGTGTCTTTGCTCCCTTCTTTTAGCAATTCTCAAATTTCTCAATTTCTCAAAAAACTTTTGAAATTTACAAAATCTTGCAAAAATGAAATATACTTGCAAATGTTTGTTATTTCGCTATCGTCATGCAGTCGTTGTAATGTAAATTTTAAATTTTACCAATCAGTGTTCGCTATTTACGACAGTCCGCTATATTTTGAAATCAGTGAGGATGACCACCCATGAACGGTGAACCATAGCCATGAACCCGCGATTATTGATTAACTTTAGACTTCGCTTATGCGTTCCTTTCTCCGGGTGTAAATAGCCGGGCGGAATCAGTACCCTCACCAAGATCTAGGTCAGGAGACCGACGAAATCCTTTGCACAAGTGAACATAACAAATCCTACAAGGTGATTATTGGTCAAATTTGACGTATTAATCTGTTATATTCACCTACAGGTGAATATAACAAAATCGAGATTTTCAAAATGGCGGCTAGCCGTTTTGTTAAAGTTATAGTGATAAAGAAATTAGCGAAATTAAAATGAATTCAGACACATCCTCGTTCCCAGGGCTTCTCGGTCTGGGAACGAGGATGATTCAGACAAGAAAAACACAAAAAAACTTGTGCAAAAATACTAAAACAATTATTCGCCTCAGGCTCGGTGATTATTGGGGAATATTCATCTCGACTTCGTCTCGGGGAATATTCCCCGATAATCACCTCGCCTTCGGCGAATAATTGTTAAATAATTAATAAAAGTGTTGTTGCATAATCTTAGTGCAAAAATATTAAATTCCGTTATCCGAAGATATAGCTGTGTCTGTAAACGTCCACGAAACGCCTATATAACTGTAACTGAGTCAACCATTATTGCCTCACCAATTGCGGACATTATCAATACTTCTTTTCTAAGTTGTAAAGTTCCTCAAATTTGGAAGCTAGCTGACGTTGTTCCATTACAAAAAGTCTCAGTATCGTCCAGGATCTAGAAAACTAAAGTTACGTCCAATTTCCTTAACGTCAACTTTATCAAAGATAGCAGAAAGTTTCGTGATTGAAAGTGAACTTAAACCAACCTTTTTAAAGGTTGTTGATCCTCAACAATTTGGTTTTATCCCGGACTCCTCTACATGCAGTGCTCGCATTGAGATGTTCCACTTTTGGCCAAAACGGCAACAGATGGCACTGGCTCATCTTTAAGGAATGTCTTTCTTGATTACAGGAAAACATTTGACTTGGTCGATCATACCCATTTGATTGCTAAACTATATAGTCTTGGTGTCAAACCATGTGCAGTGAACTGGATCACTGATTTTTTACGTAATAGATGGCAGAGGGTGAAATTAAACGATAACTGTTTCTCCGACTGGTTAGAGATTCCAGCTGCATGGTGTCCCCCAAGGTACACGACTTGGTTCCTGGCTGTTTTTGGCCATGATAAATGATATACCTTTCCTGAAGACTCCTCCATAATGTGGAAATTTGCCGATCATATCACGGACTCCGAAGTCATTAATAAATCAGAACAAAATGCTCTACAAACTGATATTACGGATCATATTTCTACCTGGTCAAGATACATTACGATACTATCCTTTACTCAACCACCAGCTGTATACGAGCCAATACGTATTAGCGATCAAACATTGGAGAATGGAGAGGGTAACGAGTATTAAATCCCTTGGAGTTACATTAAGTAATGAATTGAAGTGGAAGGATCATGTAAATACAGTTACTTCGAAAGCATCAAAACGCTTGTATCTACTAAGGCAACTTAAACGTGCTGATGTGGCGAACGTGGACTTGGTCAACTTTTATTGTAGCTGCATAAGGTCGGCCTTAGAATATGCATGTCAATTATTTCATAGCGCCTTGCCACAATACCTTACCAAGGATATCGAACGTATACAAAAGCGTGCAATGAGAATAATATACCCGGATATTATTCGATGATATCTGCGAAAAGAAAGAACCTTCGAAGCCCCAGTATCAAATACAAACCGCTTTGAGAACAGTTTTATTATCCATTATGCGGAAAAAACACTATAAATAACACTCTCTCTGAAAACTGTTAGACAGATTTTAACTTTTTTAACAAAAATATAGTTTTAATGATAAATCGTTCTCAGAAATTTTTATGCAAATTCTCGAGTAGACATTGTTTAATTTCTCTATTTTCATAATCTTGTAAACTACACATGTAATTCAGTCTTTTGACTGCAAGATGATGTTTCAATAAACTATTTATCTATCTACCTACGCCCGAAACGGCGCCGTTCGCTCGGGGATAACTGATAAGTTTGCATTTGAGACAGCGAAGATTAAGTTCCCCCAATGATCATTCTTTCGCTCGTCCCACTTTCATTGATCCCTGTTCCACGGCCCCAGCAGTACGTATTTTCAGTAAAAAAGATGAGGGCCGGGTCTGTGGGTCCTCCCCCAGAAATGTTTTATATTTTTGATGCTCGATGACTGCATTTCTGGCATTTTCTGGGGTATCCACAAGGGAAACGACAAACATATTGTAAGGTTATATTGGCGGCGCCAGTGGTTCATCTGTCTAAAATATAATGACTTAATTGAAAAGAATGTTTTAGTATTCCCATCACTAAAGCTTGGCGGATGAAATATTTCAAAAATTGGGTCTAAAATTGCTGAACTGAATCAAGCTCCAAAGGTTCAAAAATACAAAGTTTTTTCGGAGACCCCCTAACCTAAAAGATTCCACATTTCCAGTTCACCACCTCCCTGGTTCCTTTTTCTTGATGGCCCCTCCACTGACACATTCTTAAAAGTGGCCCTAATTTGTTATTGACAGTCCTGCTGATTAGACTGTTTGTGTTTTACTTTGCAGCGGCACAAGTCAACAAATGAACTGACAGCGGAATTCCGGCTTAATTGTACTTAATTAAATGTCAATTTCCAACCTACAAACGGGCATACGAAAATTGGGGAATCATTACGGCCTGCGGAAGCAGCTGGATAATAAAATTTGTAAGTTCGTCAGTTCGTACTCTGTGCTAGACAAGCAGATCAAGGGGTAAACATCATCCGATTCCAGACATGCGACGCAGGCTGGACAAATAAGGGGTGAGGCATTAATTGAGACGAAAGTCCTGTTCCTCATCCCTGTAGTCACGTACCTTGTCTTGTAACATGTTATGTATATATCCGTCTCAGTGTACAATTTGAGATGATTTTAATAATAAAATAACGAAGCAAAATGCCCTGGGTACGAGGTTGAATAAGTACAGAGGCCCAGGGACATAACTATCTCTCCTGTCAAATTCCAGACCACTTTTGCCAAAGAATGATGAACTGGAAACTACCATCAAATCGTATTATGGCTTCGCCTTTATTACCGAAAATGCATGGTTAAATGAAAAAAAAACTGACGACGGAGTTCAAATTAATAGCTACTCGTTGGGGGCATGAAAGAACTGGATCTGGAGGAGTATGTGCTTACAGATCGATATCCGCTTTAAAATTCAAACCGAATTGAAAGATGCTTGTTTTGAAACACTTAGGTTTATCTCAGACCACGTTAAACGTTTTCACGACTTTCCCTATTTGGTCATCTTTGTGGTTGGAAACTTGACCGAACATTCTAAAGCCCTGGTCAAACGAGAATGAGAGTTGATGAGAGTTGGCAAGCAAGAGATTGCATTTATCTCATCAGAGTTGCATGAGAGCTGACGAGAGTTGACTGTATCTTACCACTTTACCATGCGATAGCGAAAACTCTCATCAACTCTAAACGCGGGCGGGAGTTGCAACTCTCATCAACTGTCATCCTCGTTTGACTGGGGCTTAATTCACACATTTAAATTTAATAATAAATGGCTCGATACACTTTTCAAAAAATGAAGCACAACCCACGAATTTCCCACGCAATTAAAGTTTTAAAGCTGCTTACTATACCCTAGGTAGCCAGGACTCCTGTTGATAGCAGGTATGCTTGTACGCTCACTGAATGGACCACCCTGAGTAAATACATGCGAAGTTTTCTTTTATGTATTTTAGATAAAGGTGTCTAATTTGATCTAATCTAGAAATACAAATATTCTTAAGTTTTTTATATTATCCATGTACTGTACAATATATTTCTACAACTGGTCAGATTTTGAGCTTACTTGATCGATTGATCGAAAACGCATCCTGTACATTCTTTCAATTCTTGCGAATAACCCACATAAGAGTTAATTAACGTGTTTTGTTCTAGGTATGCCTTATTGAGGCAAAATTGCCGTATATTGGGTTTTGAGGTGTGCCTTAGTTAAATTTCCGTATATGTTGAGTTTTATTATACCATGATCACAAATAAATTTTCTGTTCATATCAGTTAGAAATGTTCTTATTATTAAATGACTATATGGTATCGTCAGACGTCTGTTGATAAAGCGAAAACCGGCGCCTAGTTACACTCCAACTGCATGAAAACGGCCAATATACCCACCCACTAAATTGTGTCCCAAGAAACGGAGCCATCTTTAATTAAAGTAATTAATTACGTATACTTATATTTATTAGTGTATGGAATATACAGAATTTTTACTTGTATATTCTGGACATACTGTAGAATCGACTAGCAACACCAATTTGCGTAATGTTTATATAGTAAACGGACTTTTTGATGACAATATGACCACAATTAAACTGCAGTGTGTGGGGAACACACCAAGGTACCAATTACCGTATCAATTTCATCCTCATTTGATGGCGTCACATTGGTTAAAAAAAACTTCTTATTATTCACAACGGCAGGGGTGCTAGCGTCTAGTGCACGAGCACAATATAAATTTATTTGATGGCAGTTGACAGCATGATCATGCAACACGAAATTTAACGGAAATTTTTCTCATTCAATAATACTATACGAATTTAATATAAATCTTCTGCCTCTATTTTCAGATTTCCGCTATAAATTTTCAGTTTTGACCGTTAACTAAACATATTTCGCTGTTTTACTCAATAACAGACACCACTACTCACTAGCTACTCTCAAGTAATGACATTCGTATCTGCATGGTCAATGAGCCGTTATATTTTCAAATATTTGCATAGTTAGCCGTTATTTTGTGTATGACAAGCTTTATCTGCTTTAATACCTCGCCATAACGAGATTAATCACTGATACTGTTATAGAATACTAATTAAGAGTACAATAGTAGCTATATATTTACTCGAAGTGTATTATACGCACTTCCAAATCTTTATTAAATTAAAAATCGTTAAAAAATTACGAATTATATAGGTGCAACTAAGCTATATTAATACACGGAAAGTACATTTAATACAACAATATATGCTTATCTTGCATTTCCATCGTTTGCATGTAAAATGCTTTTGCAATTCGTACGTTCTATCTAAAATAAAACGGTTACAAAGTTTACCACTTGCAAGTAGTTCTTTTGTGTTGACAGTTACAGTATACGATAGTTACTGAATATACTACAAAATCAGGGTAGTTTTTACAAGGTCGGTGAAAACCATATTACGCGATCAAGCTCCTTTTCAATGGTGACTCCATTTAAACTAGCACGACACTTGTAGTACCCTTCATCCGCTAGAGTTAAAGAAGAGATGCTGTATAGTCCACCGCTATAGTCCTTTATTCGAGATACAATTTGTACTTTTTGATACGACCCAGAACCTAGAAGAGGCTTTTTTAGCAGTGAATATTTCGCCTTGTCTCCTTGGTTTGATCTACAATTCACCCATAAGGACGAGTTTAGCTTAACGTTACCATATGTACCAAACATCTTAGCGAACTCTACAAAAAAAGATCATACAAAAGCTCATGTCATGTGGTATTATAAATGGTTTAATGAAACTGCTAGAGGCAAGCAGCTAGGCAACTGCATGTTTTCGCAATAGGGAGTTCAAGCAAGCGATATTTTTGTCAGTACGGACTTGATCGCCGAGGTGCGACTGGATTAAGTGTGCCAGTTTGTGGCAATCTTCAACACATATAACAAAACACAAATGTTTTAAAGTTTTTAAAATGTTTTGCATCCTTATACGAGCGCGATGATGAAAAATGCCGCCAAAATTAATTATACCAATTTTCGGGTGACGTCCGTGTTGACAAAAACGTCCGGCAGACATTCCTCAAGCCGCAGAAAAACCGTTCTCACTTACACTAGTAATTTAGTATAGTGCTCGCATGTGTTCGAATATTCGAGGCGTTCCATGCATCACACGTACTGTGCATACTTCAGGGCATACGGTTCGTTTCACCGCTCTATCATAAACTCCTAGACAACGGTCGTTTCCCTCACGAAACGTGTTTCTGCTGGGGTCTACACCGTATAGGCTAAAAAAATCCCTGCGTGTAGGAAAGGTGAAGGACACATGAAAATTAAGGTGATGTGAAGGTAAGGTGAAGGTGAAGATAAGGTGACGTGAAGTGAAGGTGGAGGTGGGGTAAACGTGACGTGAAGGTAAGGTGGAGGTGGGGTAAACGTGACGTGAAGGTAAGGTGAAGGTGAAGATAAGGTGACGTGAGTGAAGGTGGAGGTGGGGTAAACGTGACGTGAAGGTAAGGTGGAGGTGGGGTAAACGTGACGTGAAGGTAAGGTGACGTGAAGTTGACGTGAATGTGAGGTGAAGGTAAGATGAAGGTATGGTGAAAGTAAAGCAAGGTGTTGTAAGGTAAGCAGATAAATATCAGGATTTGGGGCATCTCGCTCGATAGAACTAATTGTTGATTAGTTTTGTTGATGGGTTTTCGCAACTGCTTCTGGTTAGGTCTAATAATAAATTTCCATATCGAAAATATGGCAGCATACTATGAACACGGAACACAAGTTGGTTTTGAGCAGCGAACTATATCGTTGATGTTGTAAAATCAGACTTACCTAAGAGTTCAAGTTTAATAGTTGTGAGGAAAGTACTATTATCAAACACAACGCCACATCCATATATACCAGTTGAATCAGACGTAATGTTTGTGAGAGGCAGATTCAAATGTTGTTTCCCTCGACGTTTATTCATCAACTTCCCTGTAGCTTTGCTTTTAACATCTAATTTTTTGTTATCTTTATACCAGGCGATTGTTTGCGGTCCTTTGTACTCGCATTTAAAAAGAACATTATCTCCAACTTTAACAAGTGATTTTCCACTCACTTTAGGCAGCTCTAAAAACATGCAATGGTGACAAATACTAAATACTTGAAACAGTTTCACAGGTATAAGGGGAGGGGCAAGCCCGCTCCATGACAGCCCAGATAATTGAGTAGTTTCGGATCAGGAGCATTTAGCAATGTTAGGATTAGGTTTTACAACCTTAATGTTTTTCTCCAAGGGCGACAGGACTATCGTGCCTTCTGATCTAGATTCAACAGAGTAATTCTTCCGTTACCCGGCGTTTTTAGGGTCGCTACATCACCACACAAAACAGGCTCTTAGAGTTGTAAAATATAGAGAACTAATTTCCTCACTGGAAAATAAATTTGTCGCTTGCCTTTTCCTCGTTAAGAATATAAACAAAATGGTAGGGTGATCCTACCTCGTGATTCATGGCAGGGCTACTCCGCCAAATTCTAAAAGGCAAGATATTCCTATTGGTAGAGTGAATCCACTCATGACCCATGGCAGGGTTACTCTGCTGAGTCTACAAGGCAAGACAGTCCTCAAGTCCTGTTGGTAGTGTGAATCTACGTCGTGACTTATGGCAGGGTTACTCTGCTGAGTCTAAAAGGCGAGATAGTCCTATTGGTAAGGTGAATCCACTTCATGACTGATGACAGGGAGGTTACTCTGCCGAGTCTAAAAGGCATGATACTGCCTGATGGTAGGGTGAATCTACGTCATGACTCATGCCGAGGGTTACTCTGCCGAGTCTAAAAAGCATGATACTGCCTGGTACATCTAGGGTGAATCTACTGTACGTCGTGACTCATGACAGGGTTACTCTGCCGAGTCTAAAAGGCAAGATACTACATGTTAGTAGGGTGAATCTACCTCATTACTCTGTCGAGTATAAAACTCAAGATAGTCTTATATATGTAATATAAAGTACCTGTAATAAGTAATATAAGTATTTATATGGTAATACCTCTAACAACTAACTTCACCGCCAGCTTTGAACTATCATCGTCTGCACCACAATAGTAATATCCTGTGTCGTCGATTTTCAAGGCAAATAGTTCATATAAACCTGTACTTGTACCAAGCACTCTACGGTTGTTTGTTATGTCAGTTTTCCCTTTTAATCCTTTATTATGCGAGTAAAAGAGTTGTTTTCCAACAAAATGTCGACAATCGATCATTACGGCGTCATTAACTGGTTTCTCTATATCTTTTACAGTGGTCGAAGCTAAAAAATGAAAATATTTTTTTAGTTATAGCTTATGAATTATAGAATGATCTTGTACTCTAAAGCCTAACCATATTATCAGAAAAAAGTAGGTCATCAGCAAGTACGTAGTGCGTATCTATTTTAGTGTGAGTGTCATATCTTCTTGCTCCCCAGACAGTAATATAAAAAACGCCAAGCCAATCTGCATAGATTTATGGAAAAAGTAATAGGGCAACAAAATTACTTATAACAAAAAGTAATAGGGCAACAAAATAATTTGTAACAAAACTTGATTTCAACGCGTTTCGTGGGAGTGACTCGACATAGTTTGACAGATCGCACTGCTGTGCGACTATATACCGTACCGTTTGTGATACGGTTAAAGTGGATTATAAATAGATCATAAAAAGGCCATGCAAACGTCTCTTCGATCGAAAGGTGCCAGAAACTTCTCAAACACGACTTCATAAGCCAATTCAAGGATGAGAGTGCATGACAGTTGGCAGTCACGCGATCTTGATTAGCTGTTCTTAATGTTTTTCCAACAATATCATGTATTTTATTGAAGTTGAAGCGTAAGCGAGACACTCGTCAAACTTTTAATGTTCCCCGTAACAATTCATGACTGGCTGACTGCCAAGTGCCAACTCTCATCAACTCTCATTCTCGTTTGACCGAGGCTTTAACGGCTCTTTGAATACTTGAGGCGGCCATATTAGAGTGACTGCATGAACTACACGTTTATCAGAAATGTATTAAATTACCGTCTCAGAGACTTTACGGAAATTCAGTTTTCGTGCAGTCGTCATACGCTTCTGGTTTATATAGACCTTTTTCATAATGCCATGTTGGACGTGGTTATACCCTGAATGCGATGTCCCACGGGACAATTTGTAACGACTTGCATTGCGAATTGTCACTTCGCATAAATTGCATTTCCGCGTTTGACGTCATTACGAAAAGGGTCTATGAGGTGGAATTTTGGCATCCCTCGCCTTAAAACCCGGCATTAGAGCGAGACTTTTGTCACCGCTATTGTCATGATTTACAATACAAGTTTGCGGGATACATCAATTTAATAGTGACTGTAGATCGGCGATCTGCTTGTCGTTTTAATTATAGCAATATTTTGTATAATAATTGCTAACACATACTTACTCTTTATTTGTATATGAAGTACCCATGTGAACTCTTTTGTCTGTCCATTTGCGTCCGTTCCTTTACACGAGTACTTTCCATTATCCCTTGTGACATATCTCGTAAGCGTCAATGAATTCCCAGATATTGTGAATTTGTTGGACGCAATTTGTTTCACTGCTATTGGTTTACAATTTTTTAAAAATGTAACTGATTGTGCGAGAAAGGGACACGTCAAAGTAACATTGTCATATAATGCAATAATCTTGAATGTCGGCATTTTTTGGCCTATAAAAATAAAATTTAATTTGAATAACAATTCAATACTGCATGCCGCTGTTTGTTCAGTTATGACTTCAGGTTAGTTATGACTGCAAACTATGACCTGTAAGTGAAAAGTATGAGCCTGGTAAGACTCTTGGTCCACCTTTTTGTTCTTACCCACGTTATGACCTCTGTATATTTATAACTGAACAGACAAGGGCAAAATGGGCAGTGGACGCAGTGGGACTGGGAAATTATTTTTTCAGTATTTCAGTATTTCAATGTGGGATTCTAATGTTCAATATTAATATTTCATGCAAGACAATGCATGTCCCGATGTAAATTATGTAATATATTCCCGTCGTGTGTATGAGAATCAAAGATGTTATGAGTAAACATAATACATGATGCCGTGACTTTGAATACCAACTGAATTAAGAATTAAGAAAGAGATTAATAAAAGGCTAAGAGTTTTGTTATATGTAAGAGATGCAGGAAAATATATTAGATTCTTTGTCTTTCTCTTGCAGATTGTCTTCCTCAAGTTTCTGACTTCCTCATATCTTTAAGTACTGTGAATTGCTGCTGTCATAATTATTGAGACTAATTGAGACTACTAAGACATGCATACCTTTCATTCAAGGCAAACTGGAAACAAGTTGGGTGAAATGAATCATGAATGTGTGTTAATTAACTAGTGTATTTTAATACTGAGAGATTGGGAAATAAGTGAGCTAAAGTTCATGCATGGACATGGAGAATAATATTTTTTAGATCGAGGACATGCAAATTTGATGTCGTTAAAAAAGCATCTGTTTTTGCCCTTTCCCTTTCTAAACTTTGGCAGTCGGTTTACTTTTACTACGTTCAACCTCTGGAAAGTCTAGTAACATTATAATTTAGGTGTTCAAACGTCAAACAGTAAAACACGAATGCAGGAACGTGCTGGCTAGGGACTGTGCTAGGGACGAGCCGATGAGAACTTGTTGTGGGCCCCTGCCGTCATGGGCCCCTAAATTAAATTAAAACTTTGAAAAAGATAAAAATATATGTCTTAGTTTTGAAAATCAAGATTAAGATATTACAATTTATATTTAAAAAATCTAAATTTACGAAAATATTACCGTAAATTTTAAAAAATTACGGTACATTAATTCGAAAGTTACTGAAAAATGGTATGTCCAGAAATTCTTTTACTCCCCCTCCCCCCTCCCCCGCGCTCGCCAACAAGACTAATTAGCGACTGAAATGTTTTATGTTTGATCAGTAATACTCCAACTCCAATTTTTATCCCTCCGTCACTGGGCCTGGGCCCCATCATCCTTTCCAAGACCCCGTCCCTGCACTGCACGTATGTCACATCTATAGTTTTCTTGTGATTCTCAAAGAATCAAAGTCAAGCTGGCAGGTTATTTTATTATCAGAGAGTACTAGTGATACAATTTTGCCAAAAACGTAGAGCTCATTTATACAAAGTTGAAAAGGTAGAAAATCATGACTAGTTTCAGTTACATCTGGTCAGAATTTTTATCTCATACCTAGCGTATTAGCGGCTTTCCTATTGGCTACGAGGAGGTGCGTTCAATCTCGAATCCACCTGCTGACGTATGTTTAGGAGGTGGGTTCGAGATCGATGTTTCGGCGGCGGCCATTATGAAGCGATTTGAACAAATTTCAGACGAAGATTTAAATAAGAAATAAATTAACTGTTTTTAATTGTTTTATAATTATTATTTTTTTATTTTGTTTGATAAAAATGGAATATTCTGTATTCAAAGTGGAAAAAAAAGAAAGATGGCCGCCGAAATTTGTTCGGCACGAGCAGGTTTATATAAATCTTGGCATTGTTTTCGCGGAATGTGTTCATTTTCTCTTTTGAAGAATAAGGGAGTATTGTAGAGAATTTTTTAAGCTTTAGTTTAAGCCTAAGTTTGTTTGCGTAGTGTGTTGGCGGCTAAAATGTTCGTTATCCAAACACGAAATTATATACTAAAAAGTAAAATGTGTATAAAAACCAAACATACTTGCAGGTTCGGTGAGTCCAGGATTGGACGCACCTCGGGTGGCTGGAAGTTTCCCGAAACTTCGAAAACACATCCCTTAATTCGTGTGAATAACCCACGTAAGGGTGTGTTTTTGATTGAGGTGCGTGGGTTTCCAACTGCCGATGAAAACGAACACTATTCAATATCCACCCACTAGGCACTACATTGCGTCCCAAGAAACGGAACTACCGGCCTTAACTAATTATAACTATGTATCCTTATATTTGTAAGGAACTTTTAGTTGTTATTTGAATAAACTCCGTTATTTTGGACTTACTGTAGAATCGACTAGTATAACACGGATTTTCGTAACTGCATATTTATATGGTAAACGGACATTTTGATTGACATTAGGGACTTTAAGATTGACGTTTTACGGCAAACCGCTAACCGCAAACTTCAAATCGTAATTTGAAGTCAACCATGTTAGCTGTTCGAAGTTAGGGCAATTTGTGCACTAAAATTGAAGCATGAATTAGCTACTAGTTTTGGCTGTCGAAATTGTAGGCCTTACTTTCAAATGCGATTGAAGTTTGCTGTTTGCGGTTTGCCGTAAACGTAGGGAGTTCAACAGTTTCTTGGCAAAACTTTCGTTGAACATTTTCGTTTCATATTTTCTTTCTTGCGTCGAAAGAATAATTACGTATTTCAGTTTTAAAACAGCAAGTTTATTTACGCTTTATTGCCTGAAAAATAAATACCGTAAATTTTTTCCGCTTTGCCTGGCGTTTGACGTATAACGCGAAGCTTAAACTCCCTTAAGTCCCTTATGTTGATTACAAACGTGTGCTGAGTGGGAAACACACCGATAGGTGGAAATGGAAATTTTTAAATTAATTAAACAACGTAGCAAGAAACGAGGATGTATCACTCCAAAAAAGTGTACGTGATTTTTGAGATTTCGAATTTTTGGAGTTTTTTTTCAAGATTTTTTCGGGGTTTGTAGCGATTTTTAAGGATTTTACTGAAGGGTTCATTACTGAGGGATTTTTTATAGAAATTTTTTTCAAGGAGCCAGGAGACCCAAACGAATTTCATCCTCATTTGACATTTGATGGCTCACTTAACGTCCTTGAACATTGTTCACCACAGATCTATAGTGAGCCACAATATATTTGATGGCAGTTAACAGCATGATCACGAGGCAAAAACTTCGATCTTTACTCAGTCATGCAACGCCAAACGAACCGGAAACTTTTCCCATTCAATAATGTCAACTGTCAATAATTTACGAAAATAAACCTGTACTGTAGCCCCTGGCTCTGTTTTCAGATTTTCGCTATTGAAATTTTTTTAGCTTTGGCCGTGAACTATTGAACATATTTCGCTATAAATTTTATACAATAACAACAGCAATATACTCATTCAACATTCAACGATATTCATATTTGCTCAGTGAGCCGTCATATTTTTAAATGTTTGTATAGCAAGCCGTTATTTTGTACGACAAGCTTCAGTTCCTCGCTCCCCAAAATTTAACAAGCGAAAGCGACTAACGAGTATTTAATAACGTGCACACAAATAATTTCAGTCAATTAATAAGTTATTTGTCACCACTAGGCACTAATCACTATTAAAGCTAGCCGTCTTGACAAAAGGATTATATTACCATACATACAATCAATACAAGGTTAAACTTGTAATATTAACCACTACGGCGTTTTATCTAGTACTATTTGATAGCTATACCGAGCGTAGAAGTGTCTAATAACGTGCAGCAAACAAGACTACGTATACACCATTTCCAAAACCGTACTATGTCTGGCATATAAACAACGCAACTTACACACGCAAAATATTGTCGATAACATTACAGAAACTTACCAGGCAAACAAGAGCTTGTGGTCTTTTTAGACTTGCCATTATTCTGCGCCGGACGTGTGGAACATAAGTCCAGAGCAGTAATTACCAGAACCAAGAGGAATAACTTGTTCATTGTGTGATTTAAGTCTTGTATTTTGAAACGATAAACTGGGATGAAAACTTGATACGCTGTGATACTCTGTGATTTATGTGTGGCCGTTGAGGTTGTGGCCTTTTAAATGCTCCGCACCCAACAAAGTGACATACCGGGCGTCGAGTGTCAGATTACTTAACCAATCAAAATACATAATACTGTTTATTAATTGAGAAAGGATTCGTTGTTTGAATATTTGCACGTCATGATGTTTTGCCATCTTGTATATGCATACTTATGCAAATTACGCATATAAGGTCAGGTTTCTAATACTCAAGACTGCGGACACTCTATTAATTCTTGACGGTTTATCTTTCTAGCTTGTGCTTATGATCCATATCTAGATATCTCTAGAAAAAATGAGACAGACTCATCTTTCCTGGGGTGTGTTCGCGCGTCATTATTGCTTACATTATTATGCCAATGAGATCAGCACATTTGGCATTCACCCACTTTTCAAGTTCGATTCACTTCATTTTAAGTCCTTGTACTTAATTTGAATATACATTTATAGGCATTACTGCTAAACAAGGAATTCAAGTAATCATTCGAACAAATCCGTAACAAGGGTGATTCCGTGACGGCAATCGAAATGGTTGTGAGTGATTCTATTAAATTTTCCCATTTTTTTTTCTTCATTTTTTAATTGCAGTGGGTTAACTTACGGCCATGAGCCACTACACCTGCAGCAACCCACCTTCTGGCACAGATTGAATCATGCATGTATAACGTATTTAGCTATATTGGTCTATATTTACAGAAAAATTGAGAACGCTTGCCCCACAGAACGTGATCTACTGAAAAAAGTACTAGTCGCAGGGAAATTGTAAGCGTGCATTGCGCATATTCTACTCTGGCCGGCACTTTCTTTACATCACATATACTCTTAAGCGACGAAAAATCAAAGAAATGGATGTGAAATTACCAAACTCCACGCACTCGCACTGTGGGAAATTCTGAACTAAAATCATATAAAAAATATAATCATAATCATATCTTTAATTTGATCATATCTTGAGTAATAAATTTATGTGGTGTTTCCAAAAATCAAAAGTATTATATGTTTTATCGCCATGCAAACCTACAAAGAACTTAAAATCATATCTGTTGTTAAAATTTTTAACTTATGGAAACTTTGAAATATGTAGAATTTTCCAGAATCTGTTACTGATATGATGACTGATGAAAGCATTTGCCTGTAAAACTATACGAACGTTTATAGCACCCAGCTGACTAGTCAAAACATAAAAATATTGTAAAATTCAGAACAATATCAGGTTAAGTCATGATTATAGCTGTTCACGCCCAAAATATGACTGAAGATATTGTCTATATACTTAAAGTTATTGAGGAAAAATAGGGTGAGGCAGTTCAACACAACACTATTTTATTGCCTGTTGGAGATTGGTCGTGCACTTCTATTTGACACAAATATTTCCCTTAACTTTTTGTCGACAGGCCGGTATTGCCAGGAACGTGAGGACCCGGACATGATTTTGATCTGAAATAGCTGCATCGTTTTGGACATACGGGTTTGGTTTCCTGTCACGCAATTACTAATTTCCCACAGTTATCGTTTATCGACGGTTTCGAAATAAAGTTGTAAAATTTAATGCCTGTAAAATACAGTATATGAGCCAGTTAATGGCGCCCAGACTAGTCAATATTACCAACCAACCAAATAAATAAGTGACTCATCAGCAAATATCAAGAGTTGATAGGTGCCGCCCGGATATTTTTAAGGAAAACGTTTTAGCTAATTAATGATATGCTGCTTCTCAAACTATACTATAATGCTTCACTGCCAAATTTTGTTTTTAACTATATACTACAACCTTTATAGACGTGCCATAATTTCCAATTTGGGGAAGTATTTTTTTCAATTTATTTACTAATTCGCCCAAAATTACATTAATTAACAAATCTGCCGTCCTAGGCGCCTTCCTCCCACGTAAAAATCTCGATCTCACATCTTGTTGACAAAAGTTGTTGATGGAACAAGCTTGTAGCAAGCTTGTATGTTAACAAGTTGAAACAAACTTTATTTAATTTATCAAGTTGTAACAAGTTTGTTGCCTGTTACAACCTGTTGGTTTGCAGGTTTGTAGCGAGTTGTTGGAACAACTTGTAACAAGCTTGTTGACAACAAGACAAACCACACTTGTTGACAAGTTGTTGGAACAGCATTTAGTACAAGTGTGCGATTTACTACAACTTGTGCGTATTTACGTGCATATAAATCATAAAGCTGATTAAGTCGACCACTATAGTATAGATTATCAATTTACATTATTTAATTAGAATATATGTAGTGGAGTTCAAGTGTTTTTCAAAGAAATGATAGAATTGCGATTAATATATATATAGTTGCATTGAAGAAAGATACAAATTACAATAGACAATAGTAAGGTGTATACTTATAATATATCAGTATAATACAAAAGTAATAAAGGTACCCTTAAATTACAGAATACTGAAAAGCATTCGCATCTTAATCAAATTAGAAAGGAAAACTGAAAAGGAACTGAGAAAAATTTCAGACTTTTACAATGCCTTGTTTGAGAGTCGTTTTCTGGACTATAATATTCTGATAATAAATATTAATGCCCAGCAAAGTGCTTTTAAAAGAGCCATAAACCATTAAATTTAAAAATTTTATTAAAGATTTAGTAACGTTTCGTCTTAACTCAAGACATCTTCAGACTATATTAAATTACAAGCTGTAAGAGTAATTAAGCATAAAGTAAAGCTATTATAACAATATTAAATTACAAGCGAATACGAGGTACACAAAACGTAAGGATAAGAATGGATAATGAAGGGAAGTGACGGACAAAAATAAGAACAACCAAATTAGACAACACAAACAGACAAAACATAAAAAAAAAGAGATCAGAATACGTGAAGAGGGATTGAACTGCCTTGAACGTTGAGAGAGGGTTTCATTTTAGAGATAAAAAAGCTTTCATGAATAAGGAGTTCTTGTTCATCTGAACAAGAGGAGAGGATTTCGAAGTCGTCAATAGAAGCAGCGTGGCCTGTGGATGTGAGATGTGAAAAAATGCTGGACTGGGGAGGATTTTTACATTGTTTGCCAGTGATAGGAGTGATACCCAGATGTTCCGAAACTCGGGTGTGTAGATGGCGCGTGGTTTGACCCACATACGATGCGGAACAGCATCGACACGTAAAAGAGTACACTACACCCGACTTCAGTGCTTTGGGTATTTTGTCCTTAAAAGAGAAAAAGGTTGAGAGCCGTTTAGTTGATCGAAAGACAAATCTTATATCAAGATGTGGGAAAGCAGCACGACAAAGACGGTTGATTTGCGTGCGAATTTGCAAGGAGTGAGTGCCCGTAAAAGGGAGACAGAAATAAATTATTTTCTTAGGAACAATATGAACAGGTAGCTTAGGTTGAAATACTTTGTTGAGAAATGTTCTAACGCATCGGTCGAACATATGAGAAGGGAAACCATTTAAGATAAACATTCTACGTGCTGCTTCAAGTTGGTGATGGAAAGTCTCATAGCTAGAACAAATGCTAAAGATGCGGTGTATTAAGCAAGATATTATGCTGCGTTTGTATGTAAGTGGAATGAAGCTATGGAAGTTAGTAAAAAGACCAGTAAACGTAGGTTTACGGTAAACAGAAGTAGAAAATTTTCCATTGGAGCGGGATATGTCAATGTCAAGAAATGGGAGCTTACCATCACGTTCAACCTCACTAGTGAAGCAAATGTTGGTGTGCTGGCGATTAAGATATGTAAGAAAGAGCTGTACATGCTCTGAGCAACGGAAAAGTAGGAAACAATCGTCAACATATCGTCTATAGAGAAGTGGTTTGAAAGACGAAGGACAGTTGTGAAGCCAATCCTTTTCGTGAAAGGACATAAATATGTTAGCAAACAAAGGTCCTAAAGGACTACCCATAGCTACGCCGTCAACTTGATGATATAAACGACCATTGAACACGAAAT
>CACRXK020006700.1:0-24601 GCA_902702795.2 Paramuricea clavata | reverse complement strand
AGACAGAGTCAGGATCTGACCCTAATTCAAACTGATTGGCGCGGCTCAATGAATCAATTGCCGCTTTCAACCAGAGGTTTATTTTTCTCTCCCCTTCGCAATGAAAATAATAAAAATAAACCTCTGGAACCAGGGTAATACTTGGATAACTTTTCTGACTTTGCGGAGATGCGCGTCTGCACCACAGTCTAAAACACTCGTTAATGCACACGGTTCCGTTTCCGAGCGTTTTTTGGTTTTTTGTTGTAATTAATGCGTTAATTTCTGAAACTGAAAGTACCATTTTCACGTACGTTCTGTTCACACGAAAACGTATGACAACGACGTCAGGAAGCAAAAACGTTTCAAATAGTGAAAACGATGCCAAACATTCGTTCTCTATGTCTGAAACGTTTGGTCGTTTTGGCACTTTGTTATAGTGTAAACAGAAAAGTAGAAGGCGAAAATGAAATTCCGTGTTTGAATTTGGAAACGAAGACTATAAAAAACTAGTGCTTTGTCAGAAAATGTTGCGAGAAAAACGATCAATGTGAACAAGGCGCCTAAACGCTAAATTTGAAAACGGCACTGCAAAAACGTGACCCGTGTGCACATAGTTTCAGTCTCGATTTAGGACTTATGAAAACACAGTATAAATTATGTTAAATTTAAATTTTTTTCAGCTTTATATGTTTAGTATAAAGCAACAACACACGAACAGGCATCCATTTCAAAACAAGAGCCATATTGGTGTCCCTCAGTTACTAGCACACCAATATGATTCTTATTACCTATATCTAACCTTTACAAACTTTTGAAAAACTCGGCAAATTCAACTAGCGTCACTCGGCAATTTGACCTTCGACACCCCCCCAATCCATATCCCTTCGCAACGGCCCTGTCCAAATTATATTGTTTTAATTTAACCCTCCAATGCCAATGCTCTATTCTGGCCCTTTTTATAATGGACAATGCATTTATAAATTATAAATACAGCAGGAAAGCTATAAGGCCCCAAAGCGCATTGTAAGTTGCAAGTCGTGATTGCGTGTAAAAATGTATTAAAGCGTGTTATATTTCAACTTCGCATTTATCATACAAGATACATTGCAATATATTCATTTCTGTTTCATAATTTTGGATATTTTCATACATTATAGCAGTGCACACTTTCCCTTTGGCTTTACCACCCAAATTACGACCATGATATTTGTGATTTATTGTGAAGCACGTAGCAGAGAAGTCCCAACTTAGTGCCTTCTCGTTGTTGAACAGAACAACATTATAAAAGCTGCCGCTTGATATCTTAGCTGCCCCACAATAATCCTCATTCAGAGACAATTCAAGTTTATTAAAGGCCGTTAAATCGTTTCGTAAAATCGGCCGCGTACATATAAATACTCGACATCGTAAAATAATTTTCCCAACTATGAAAAACCTTCGTATACGGGAATATGAAAGACTGCTTTGCATCAATTTCGCAATTTTCAAGGACTGATATCCCCTGCCGCGAATAAGTCCGAATCAGTCCAAAAAAATGAACCAATAGAAATTGTCAATAATTTCAAATTGACCAATCAAAATGAAGGAAATGGACTGATAAAAACTCCCTTAAAGTGCAAATCAGTCGGCCCACCCCATAAAAACTCCCTTAAGTTGCAATTCAGTCCGACCTCCCCACAATATTTTCAAATTGACCAATCAAAGGAACGAAATGGACTGAAAAAGACTCCCTTAAAGTGCAAATCAGTCCGGCCACCCCACAGATCAGTCGAGATAAGTCCAAATTACCTCTCGACCAATCAAATGAGCATAACGACCACCCGATTCTGCGAGATTCTTGCGTTTTACCGCTGCTCTAGATAAAGCATATATTTGATTCAAAACTGAGCTCGTAAAGACGTATACTGGACTATGATATGAATTTCATATTATATTCGGGAATTAATTATTCAAATTCGAAATAATAAATTAATTATTTCTTTGCAAAAAATACGTCAGTCACGCGACTGATTGGACTTACCCTAGATCCGCCCCTGCAGGGTACTGTATAAAAAAAAACGCAACCTCGGAATTTCCTAAGAAATCCACTTTGCAATTCTTAAGCATAAGACATTTTAGGCCCCCGCAGGAATTGAAATCGAATTGCTAATAGATCATTCCGTTGCGTTTTGGGAAGACCCTCATTCGCTCCTCTGGGTCTACAGCTTATAATGTCCCCCCCCCCCCCGGTTGACATAAATCAATATTTCTTTTATTAGTTAAAGGTGCTCTACAGTCCGTATGTAAACAAAGCCTTTGTTTACATTTTTGTGTCCAAAATATTGAGCTTTATTCGACAACTATTTATATTTTCAAGCTTTTAGAGTATAATAAATGATCAAGAAACGATAATCAGGCTTTTCAAGAACCCAAAACATAGTTAAACTGTTTGTATCATAAAAAGTGGGCTCCTTTGTGCACATGCGCGGATCGGACTGTAGATCACCTTTAAAATATTTTTGCTGAATTGTGTCTCGTGACACGACCACTACACATGCAAAAGTCTAACATATTGTAGCAAGTCTGGCAACAAGTTGTCTTCGCACTGCTTGTCCCAAGTTGTCAACAAGTTTGGAACAAACTGTCACAACTTGTAACAACCTTGTTGACATTATCAGATTTGTTGCATCGTTGTTCCAACAAGTCTGATACAGTCATGATATAGCAGTATTGTTACAACCTTGTCAGAGGCGTGGCTGGGGCCAGGCCCCCGTGGCAAAATTTTGCCCCCCCCCCCCTGATATAATGTATTGTATAAAAAAGGGAACCCTTGATTATATAGCTTCATTCTGTCAATAACGCAAAAATTCTGTGGAATACATGCTTTGCTGCGCATTCAGTGTGAAACCTAAAATCTTGTTCGCTTATATATTTGCGGCACACAGCTTGAAACACATACCTTTTCTAACCCTAATTATTTCAATATGTATTAATTAAATGAGGGTTAGATGAAGTTTAAACCAATCTGGGTTTTTTACCAGTGAAGTTTTAACGCGGGCTCGGTGAAAAATCACATGTGTCGACAATTAATTTTACCCAGCACTGCACAGAATAGCTTGCGCGAACTTTGCGTCTCGAGTCACTGGCGGCATGGCCCCACCTGGGTTCTCACTCCCCCCCCCCACCCCTGACCAAAAATCATGGCTACGCCTCTGAACCTTGTGTCGTCAACCTTGTAACCGAATCTTGTTTATCAGGACTGTATCAGACTTGTTAGAACAACCTTGCAACAAGTCTGATAATGCCAACAAGCTTGTTACAAGTTGTTAACAGCTTGTTCCAAACTTGTTACAACAACTGGGAACAAGCAGTGCGAACACAACTTTACACGGAACCAGAGTTGTTAACGAGTCCTATGTTGCAAGTCCAAGTCAAGTCACAAGTCATTTCCTGCAAGTCCAAGTCAAGTCATAAGTGATTTGGTCTGAGTTCAAGTCAAGTCACAAGTTTAAATCTTTAATTGCCTCCAAAATGAAGAGTAAATTATTTACAAAAGAATTTAAACTAGGTATTATAAAATTTACAAATTGATAAGATTAATGGTTAAATTATAATATGCTAATAACTATCTAATCACAAACGGATCAAAGACCGAGTTTTGGACACAGTACGAAATGTACATCGCGCATTTTAACTTAAAGTCATCACTAAAACTGTCATTACTTCTACTTAAAACTGAGTAGTCCCCCAATAAGGTTCTGATAAAACTCTGATCATCCAAGGAATGTAAATTCATACATGTTCTAACTGGAAGATGATCTTGTATCCAAGACCACCAGCTTTCTCTAACTTCTTCTGTCTTTCTGCAATACAATAAAGCATGATGAACAGCATTATTATAAAGTCCGTGACATGCTGAACAAACTCCGTTTAACGTTCCAGGATTCCCAAATCTGTCCTCATTTACAGTCAAGGAGCCAACACAGAAGTCGAAGAATATCTGTTATCTGCTTTGATTGTCCGTACTTCCACAGATCATACCAGATGCTCAAAGATATACAAGGTTGACTCCAGAGATAGAATTCATGTTCTTTTTTCCTTTCAATTTTATCCACCCATTCATAATGATCACTTTCATACACTGCTTTTTTGACAATTTTCTTCCAAATACTTTTTGCTGGGAATTCTTCATTTCTTAGAAATTCAGTAACATAACCGAGTAATTTTACATCAACCAACAATTTCATAATATCAGGGATAAACCCTGACATTGTTGAATTGCTCTGCCTCCATTTCCATTTAATAAGTTTCCGGATAAACAACTTTCTATACGCTAATGAAGAGCTAGAGTTAATAATTCTGCCCAATAAATACAGTTTTCGTTTGCCAATTTCAGCCAGTAAACCCCTGGCAGCCGATCCTGAGGAACCCGGTATCAGACACTGAGTAACTCTACAAAACACGTTCAGGACCCTTTCAAGTTCTTTGATGTGTTGGTTTTTCAGGTACCACAGCTTGCAACCGTATAGTATATGTGTAAGAGCCACAGTTGAAGAGTAAATTATTTACAAAAGAATTTAAACTAGGTATTATAAAATTTACAAATTGATAAGATTAATGATTAAATTATAATAGGCTAATAACTATCTAATCACAAACGGATCAAAGACCGAGTTTTGAACACAGTACGAAATGTACATCGCGCATTTTAACTTAAAGTCATCACTAAAACTGTCATTACTTCTACTTAAAACTGAGTAGTCCCCCAATAAGGTTCTGATAAAACTCTGATCATCCAAGGAATATAAATCCATGCATGTTCTAACTGGAAGATGATCTTGTATCCAAGACCACCAGCTTTCTCTAACTTCTTCTGTCTTTCTGCAATACAATAAAGCATGATGAACAGCATTATTATAAAGTCCCTGACATGCTGAACAAGTCACAAAAACTGTGACTCGAGTCCAAGTCACACGATTCGAGTCTACAACTCTGCATGGAACAACTTGTGCGTTTTTACGTGCGTAGACTTCACAACAGTGTTTGGATCATTTGACTTCAGAGCTTTCAAGAAATATACCAAATCCAGGTACTCATGCCAGTAGCACAAAGGGAGTAACCCTGTTAATAGCAGCCGAGCTTTATAACTGGTTTCAGACTGAAACGGTAAGGATTTGTACTTTCTCGAGATCAAGGGTAAGTGCTACAGATTGTGGTCACATGTAAAAACGCACAAATTGTAACAAGTCTGCAAACAAGCTGCTACAAGTCTGTTCCCAAGCTGTCAACAAGTTGTGTTCGCAGTGCTTGTTCCCAGTTTGTTTTAACAAGTTTGGAACAAGCTGTTAACAACTTGTAACAAGCTTGATGGCATTATCAGCCTGAGTGTATATCCACACCGGGCAAGCTTGAAAAATATGCCTGACCACGGTGGGAATCGAACCTACAACCTTTGGAATACTAGCCCAATGCTCTGCCAACTGAGCTACGCGGTCTGGTCGGCTCGAGTATATGTGATATTTCGGAACAGAATCTGGTTCCTTCGATATCAATGTTATCTAATAATAATCATATGTAAGTCGCACTAGAAATTACTCTTGCAGCCCGATTTTGAAATTTCTGCAACCTGTCCTTGAGGCCTATTCCACAGTTGTCCCAGAGAGTGCTGCAGTAATCAAAGTAGGGCTGCACAATAGCATTGTACATCAATTTTAGTGTCGCAGACGATACGAAGGGCCTAATACGTCTTATAGCACCGATTCCCGCACTGACTTTTGAACATATCATATCAATATGTTTTCCCAGGTCAATTTTTCGTCAATGTTGACGCCAAGGCAAGTATAATTTTCAGTCCTGGGTATTGGAACGTTATTAACAAGAATTGGGTTACCAGATACCTTATGTTTAATATTATACGCTGATCCAATAAACATATATTTCGATTTTGTCGGATGAATTTGGAGCTTATTTTGTAGCATCCATTTTCGAATATTTTCAAGATCAAGGTTTATTTTAATAACAATGTCATCACAATCTTTAGAGGATAGATAAATTTCTGTGTCATCTGCGTAGAGGGATGGAGTTGAATAATACTGCTGTCGAACCTTGTCGCCCGATTATGTTATTTTCCGGTTTTAAATTGCGAAATAAATTGTTTTAGGCATCTAAAAGGTGCTTTTGTCTTTCGGAAATAGGTTAACACTATATATTGTTGCTTCTTTTGCTGTTAGAGGACTAGTATCGCAGGGTTTATTTTAATGTGCAGTTCTACACAAAATGTGCAGTTCTAAAACCATTTGTGCAGTTCTTAAAACTCAAATGTGCAGTCACCAAATTAACAAAAATATAACCTCAAAACAGTCTTCTCATTTACTCGTTTTCCTTGTGGATGCTCCAGATGCCAGAAATGCTGTCATTGTGCATCAAAAATCTAAATGTTTTCTGGGAGAGGGCCATAGATATCTTATATACACTAGATAGTGCATCTAATTATTCTACAATTCAAAAATTGAAGCTGTGATTGCAGACTCGGGATATTCCCATGAAATGAGAAGATTCGTATGTTTTCTATTTCTTAAACACGGAACTTAAATATTAAAGTAAACCTATTCCAAATACATTTTTAAACTATTCAAATGATGAAAGTTATTGTTGTTTTTTAAGCGTTTATTAGCGAGTGGGAAACACCAACATGGCCGCCATCTATTCAAATGGGGGTAACCGCTGGAATATTCTTGGGTTCAATTTTACTAAAAGAGATGCGCTATCTAGTCTATATAAGATATCTATGGAGAGGACCACCAGATCCTCATATTTTCCTCACAAATCACATACGTGCTACAATCCTGGCAAAAATTATCGTGGACAGCGCGTGCGTCAAACAAAAATAGATCTATTTCTACATAATTAATCCGCCAGAAGATTTCTCCCCCTCCTACCCCCAACTCAATGTTGATAAATGAAACTTTTAAAATTTGAATGCGAGAAACAACATTGAATAGGGGGCAGGGGGTGACAAATTTCACGAAAGAACGTCTCAATGTTAATATTGGCGTTAGGAAAGTTAGGTGTCCACGTAATTTTTGCCAGGATTGTCTGAAAATGACCTAAAAAAAATATCCATAATTTTCACCCAAAACAGGCCTTTTACTATAAATTTTTGATGCTGTCATTGCTTTACGATAACAAACAGATTGTTTAAACTGGTTTAATTGTTTTTTAAAGCATATTTATAATTTTGTGGGTGAGCGGCTTTTGGGCATGATATACGCTTTGCTGAACTAATTATGCAGACGCAGTAAGACCAGTTTTCAACAAAAGTACTTTAAGTGCGGAACCAAATTCTCACTAAATATATTTTTGTGTATACACATCCGAAGCGCTCACTATTTTCAGATTTTTTATAACAAATGCAGCCCAACGGCGATTGTAGAGCGCATTTAATCTAACAGTGACGTCACACGGTACACGGCTGTGTAGTGTGGTGATTAAAATATTTAAGCTGTGTATTCTTTACTTTACGATACACAGCCGTGTACCGTGTGACGTCACTGTTAGATTAAAGGCGCTCTACAGTCGCTGTTGGGTTGCGCTTGTTACAAAAAATCTGAAAATAGTGAGCGCTTCGGATGCGTATACACTAA
Source organism: Paramuricea clavata (assembly GCA_902702795.2). NCBI lineage: Eukaryota > Metazoa > Cnidaria > Anthozoa > Malacalcyonacea > Plexauridae > Paramuricea > Paramuricea clavata. Next base: position 16,997 of record CACRXK020006700.1, on the reverse strand, counting down.
AATAACCCTATAGTCTATTATATTTAGTGTGAATTTGGTTACGCTACATAGCCGTGTACTGTATCAATTTACTACACTTTCAAAATAACATTACTTACACATTTGTACAGTTTTATATAATGTATGAATACACGGGAATATGATGCTCCATGCTGCAAACCCATTGCGAAATGTTGCAGGCTAACAAAGGATCTGCATTATGAAATGCATGTGTATTACCAATAATGCAAATGATTCACGCTCAGGAACTAAAGATAGATCTGTTTGGCTCTAAGTTATGAGGTAAACAAACCTCGCATTTTTTGGCTGAACATTTCGCACTGTCTGACTAAGTACTATAAGACATCGTCGTTCTCCACAATGTTCAATAATTTGTAAAACGAATATATTTCTTTTTAGAGTTGCAGACTAACTTGTAATTGTATAAATCCCGATAATACGTAAAAGGCCACTTGACATGTAATGTGATAGGTGACACTTAACATAGATCGGAAAGTTAAAAACTAAATATAACCTGATTTACTAATTGTCTGCTCCTTTTGCTAAACAAACAAGCCTATTTTATCATTGGATCGAGCCTTAAATTCATGAAATCAGGCAGTTGGAAATATGTGATAATTTCAGACAATCCTGGCAAAAATTATCGTGGACAGCGCGTGCGTCAAACAAAAATAGATCTATTTCTACATAATTAATCCGCCAGAAGATTTCTCCCCCTCCTACCCCCAACTCAATGTTGATAAATGAAACTTTTAAAATTTGAATGCGAGAAACAACATTGAATAGGGGGCAGGGGGTGACAAATTTCACGAAAGAACGTCTCAATGTTAATATTGGCGTTAGGAAAGTTAGGTGTCCACGTAATTTTTGCCAGGATTGTAGCTAGGGGTAATGAAACATGAGGTAAAATTGATGCGAGCGAAGCTATCCAAAAGAGATTAGAGTGGGAGAACCTAATATTCTTTGCTGCCTAAGATCATCAGTATATTGAGTATTCATGATTCCCAGTTACATGTTTTGAAACAGTTTTGGTGGGTGGTTGGGTGAAACAAATCTTTGCCAGAACTTACGAGCCTCTAAATTCAAAATTTGGGAGGGACACCTTCTACCTGTAGCTCTCCCACCCAGAATCGAGTTTGCCTGGCCCAGCCCAACCACACCTTTATTCTGCCACCTATATACAAATTAAGAGTCTATCATAATTTACAACGTTAACTATAAATTTACAACGTTAAATATAGATAAAAATCCTTTGACCCCCAGTCAAACACGTAATGCTTCGTAACATCCTTAATATGTGCAGTTCTAAATTTTTCTTAAAATAAACCCTGATAGTATCTTCTTTAATTTCTTCAATTTTTTCTTCGATGATTTGTTTGCAAGTGGATTTTCGGCAGCCATTTTGTTCTGAATGCAATAGTGAATAGTTACTGTTCGGAGTTAATGCTGAGGGAGCCAATCAGAACGCTTGAATTTCATTTTTCAATACTGAATTTATACTAAATATGTACAGTATATTCCATCTAAATAAAACCTATCTACTATTAATTCTATAGAGCGAAATGCCCCAAATATCTCGATGTTTCTTCTACAGCATTTTCTAACATTTTGTGAAACGTTTAGAATAGGGTATTAAATCATCTTTTAACTTATCTCTGTTGGGTTTGGCTATATCCCCATGAAATTTAACGGGATGTATAAATTTAACATCATAATTATAACTTTCCCAAACTAATTTTCCATCGGCAAAATTACGAAAGCCATACTTGTCCGGCAGATACAACCCAAAATGTTTTTCCCATGAGCTTCGTAAATCTAGGAAACTCAAAATGGTCGGAACAGCAGCTTCCAAAAACACTCGATTTTTATGAAACACAAAAGAGATTCGCTGAAACTGATCACTGAACCTCTTGGGTACATAAAATATGTCTGACCACGTCTTGAAACAACGCTTTTTCCCTTCGCCATTAAGAAGATGTGTTGCTACCAATTTCGTGATGTTTATGTATTCATTTGAGCGATATTGCTGCGTGATTTCTAAGTAAGAGTCTTCGCATGCCTTTGCAGAATTACTCCACTGGCTCCACCAAACCCAACTATCTGGTATTTCTTTTTTCCCCATGATATGAGCTGTATCTATCCAAATATCCGCACCTAGCCAAACTTTCTCCTTATCAAGTTTGTAGAATGTCCACCAGTTCACAAGCACGTCGTCATTTATGTACAAGTAGCCACGGTAATCGGGATATCTAGAGATATATAACAACAATTTAGCGCAAACCATCATAAGTTTCAATTTACACGCAATAAATCTTTATTAAATTTCGATTTCCAGCCAGCAGCGCGAGATCCTGTTTTAAGGCAGTTGTGTGATATAATGGTGACTAAAGCAGAATTGCCCAATTTTTAAGTGGAAATCCGCCCGTTTTTTTCTGCCAGACATTTAACTATCAAGTGCCCGACCAAAAATATTGGGGGGGGAGGGACTGTAGCCCATAGCCAACCTCTCCTACGCATATGAGACCACAGATGAGACGAAACTTATCCCCCACTCAACACGGATTTTAATCTAAACACTTATCATAAACACTCGCAGAAATTCTAAACCTTAACCAACACACTGCTGTTGGTTGATTGGGCGAAAAAACAATACACACGTGACGACAAACCGACCATTTTTTGCATAGCCAAGACAAAAAAATAGGTAATGAGGTCTATTATGTCTGAATCGCGTTTCCTAACCTTATTCTGTTGAGTATGTTAAAAAATACTTTCTCGAATTCATTAATAATTCATGAGTAATTCAGCCAATGATAATCACATATTTGATCACAAGATGCCATTTGGATAACCCGTTGAAACTTGATGAAAGTCACTAGTGTTTTTATCAAATATCTTAATTACGCATGCAAAATTACTTGAATAGAATTCCTAATTACGTTATGCTTGGTTAAGAATTCTATTCAAATCAGCAAACGAAAACATTCTGTTACGTCTCGATTCATTTGAGAAGCCATATAAACAACTCGAGCTCGTGTCTCACCGGGATATCCAAACACTCGAAAACAATGTATGAACTTACAAAAACTTACATAAACTTCAGCTATGATTTTCTCGGCTTAGACAATGTTTATTTTTAAAATTACGTCGCCGATGAACTCATAAGATGTGTCGTATTTTAAATACTAGTTAAAATATGAGCAGCCGATATTTATCTGATATACAAACTCTCGAATTCGTATATCGAATGCATATCCAAGATGGCGGAATGCACGCTGCTTTTGATCAAAATAAGTCGATTTATTTCGAAAACCAAGCAAGATACGGAATAATTGTAAAGGAAGTTTATATATAATTTTAAATGTTCCTTCAAATAAGACAAACTTAATTTTAAATAAATGTTCAATGTACCTGCGTATAGCCTCGCCAACACATTCATAACCGTAGTGTCCTCGGTGAATATCAACTACCATTATATGATGATGGGAATAGGTCTCTGAACCACAAATCACAATGTTTTTAAATGCATCCTGATAAAATGACTTAAGTAAGGGAATGGATTCGTAGAATGGAAAATGATAAATGATAATTAATAGGATATCTTCAAAGTAGTTCTTCAGACATTCACCAGATTTTGTGTCATTGGGATTGTGGTACGTGGCAATATCTGATGCAACTGGCGATGGATGTACATTGGCAATATCCTTGAAAAGTGCAGCTTCTGACGATGTATGTACAGTACCTACAAAAGTATGAATGCGTGGATACGAATAGACAATTTGGAGCATGTTAGACAAATTTTTTATCTAGGCAAAAAAGTAAATTCCCTTAAAGAACTTATTAAAATTAGTAAAATTGCAAAATTTGGTTACGAAATGTTGTAAAATACGGAAAATATAGCCTTGCGAAGTTTGCAGTTACCATTTTTGAGCCGAAAATGGTAAGAATTTCCGCACGTAATACAAACATATACAAAATTTTCATACTTTGCAAGACTATATCTTCCAAGCTTTACAACATTTCACGACCAAATTTGGCAGTTTTACTAATTTCATTATGTTCTTTTTAGCTGTGGTGTTTGATTCACCTCTCTTTGCTTAGATTAAAATTTAGTCTGACATGCAAGTTGTCCATTGGCATGTATCGTATTAAGAAAAAAAAACCAGGGCAATATGCCTTATGCATAATGACGTCAAAAGGCTTGATGCCCACGAGGAATGCTGATCTTAGTAGTCATCGCCCGGGAAAATTAAACAATTCAAAATGGCCACTATCGAAATTTTCCAGGGCGATGACTACTAAGACCAGCATTCCTCGCGGGCATCAAACCTTGTGACGTCATTATGCAAAAGGTCTATTACTCAACAATACCAATATTTTCTTTATTTTCATTCTCTGTCTTGTCTTGTTTGTTTCTCGTGTCTGCAATGAGAGATTGGCCATGTTTTTGTTAATAGAATTTAAATTTAAATTAAAAAAAAATTAAAAATAAAAATCTAAATAAATTTAAATAAAAATCGAAATTTTCCAGGGCGACGACTACTAAGACCAGCATTCCTCGCGGGCATCAAGCCTTGTGACGTCATTATGCATAATTACTCAACAATACCAATAATTTCTTTATTTTCATTCTCTGTATTTTCTTGTTTGTTTCTCGTGTCTGCAATGAGAAATTGGGCATGTTTTTGTTAATAGAATTTAAATTTAAATAACAGCCAACTTTGAAATCTTCATATCAACTCATTAACTCAATAGTTGACTAAATATGGAGTTTTGACAAAATATTCAACAAAATGACGCAGTAACGTTGAATGTGAAATATTATGTTTGTGATGTTACTCTGAGTGTTCATCCACACCGGGCAAGCTGAAAAGTTTGCCTGACCGCGGTGGGAATCAAACCCGCGATCTTTGGGATACTTAAAAAAATACCTGTGGTTCCGGTTCCCGACCGACCCTATTTTTTTCAGCCGACCCTATTATTTTTTCAACGCGATTGACCGTGCGACCCTATTTTCTCCAGGTGGTTGCGGGCTGCTGATACAGCGTGCCCTGAATGGCGTCTGTTGTCACACTAATTATTGAACCAAATTGCCTAAATTCGTCCATAGGAAATACGCATCTCTAGTTAATATTGATGTCGGGACTCTACTGCAAATCGCCCAGCAAAAAACCGCAAAAACCATGAAAAAAATATTCAAAAAAAAACTTTAAATTCCGCGGAATCTACCGACCCTAATTTTTTCACGATATGAAACCGGAACCACAGGTATTTTTTTACACCTAGTCATTGGCTCTATGAGACACGAGGTCAAGTCGGTTCGAATTGGTGATATAGACTAATTTTTTATCTAGCTTGCCCGGTGTGGATGCATACTTATAAGTAATAGCATAGCGAATTAGCTATTAAAACGTCCCGCCCGATGAGGGTCGTTTAGTAAAATTCCCTTGGGCGCCGCTCGATGAGGGTCATTTAAATGACCCGAAGGCCCGACGGAATTTTACTAAATGACCCGAATCGACCGGCGCCCAAGGGAATTTTACTAAACGACCCTCATCGGGCGGGACGTTTTCAATAGCTAATTCGCCTCTTTTTATGCTATTACCTTATAATATCATGATTGCGGGTATTCCCATTGTTCTCGCAGGGCCATTAAAAACAAATTAATAAATAATGTATAAATTAAATGGTATAATTGTTTTCCATGTCGTTGTTTAGTTTTGGCGATTTCAGATATCTTCATTTATATTCATTTTTTCTAATCGTACCGGCTTTGACGTCGTTTCGGGTAGGATTAGAACTAATTCTGCCTGACATGACGTAAAAGCGGGTAGGATTAGAAAATATGAATAGAATGAGGTGTATTAGTTTTTAATTGCCCTGCGAGAACAAAGGGAATACCCGCAATCATGAAATTATCAGAGTAACATCACAAACATCATATTTAACTGAGGCTGAGTACATAACACCAGCAAACACAAAAAGTATGAAATATTCTGTTCAACGTTATGGCGTCGTGGGTGTGGAAATACGACTACTAAATGTGGGGGCACGACCAAAAAGAGTATGTTTGTACTTTGTTTGCAGGTTCAAAGGAAATGACTTCCAAACTAATATGAAGACGAAATATCAACGAAAACGGCCGCAAGAGATTTTGAAACATCTTAACGTGCTTATGATAGAAAAGAGAACTGGTCAATATTTCGACGAATTGAACACACAAAGTTTTTTTTACATATTTTAAATAAATTTTCATCTTTGATAAATTGGCCATCTTTTATATATATATATATATATATATATATATATATATATATATATATATATATATATATATATATATATATATATATATATATATATATATAGCTTAAGTTTTTGGTTTACGCAACACAAACAGTGCTCAATACCATATAGATAGAGCGTAATATAGTTTTTCGTTTTACCTCAAAAAACCACAACAGTCTGTTTCATCCGTATAGGAATCATCAGGTGGTCCTATACGGATGAAACAGACTGTTGTGGTTTTTTGAGGTAAAATGTATATCTATATATATATATATATATATATATATATATATATATATATATATATATATATATATATATATATATGTATATATATATATATATGTATATGTATATACATATATATATATATATAAACAATATTTTATTAAAGTCAAAAATTGGCAATTGCGCCAAAAGTCACTAAAGGCTTAACTGGGCACTTAAGAATAAATTAATATTCGTATCAATAGAAACATTCCCGATACCATAAAGTAACCACTTAAGACGTGTACCCTTACCAGCACCTGACCACGCTGCACCGAGTAAGGAAGCAGCAGAGGTGAGCAAAGTATTCCGAATAGCAGCATATCGGTCACAGTCGAAAAAGAAATGAGCTGTAGTTTCTTTTGGAAAACCACATGCGCAAAAAGAGGAAGAAACACAATTTTTAAAATATACATCGTAGTTTAATGTACTATTAGATAATCTCAAACGAGTATGCAAAATAGCTGGTAGACGATCACCTATATATAGTATAGCGGATCACCTATATAGTATAGCGGTATTGCAAGATCACCTATATAGTATAGCGGTATTGCAAGACCACCTATATAGTATAGCGGATCACCTATATAGTATAGCCTACCTCCTCCGCAGGCGCTGAGGGAGCATTTCGGGCAGGGTCGGAAAATGCGGGTTGCAGGCGAGAGCGCCTGCCGAGTAATGTTTTCAAGATGGCGTATGCTATAAATCGAAATTTTCATTTTGACTTTACTATTATGACTTAATATACAATATACATACCAGCACTGATCTAATAGATCTAAATAATATTTAGAAATAGCAGTCTTGGCAGACTAAAAAGTACTTATAACTAGCCGCCGCTTTTCTATGACGATGGAGACTGTCTAATATAAAGTGTTTATACAAATTATGCCAATGCAAATACAACATCAACGATATTATATCCGCTTTCTACATATTTTGCGACTAAGCCTATGATAAGCCATTCCAAATACTTTAGATAAGATTCAAATATCAGTCTGCATGAAACATTAAAAGCACAATTTGAAAGATAAATATGGTGAAATTATATTTGCATATTAAAAATATACATTTACAATGTAAATAGAAGTAATATAGCGTCTCATTGTTCGCTTGTTCTTTGTCTTTTGAGTATAATAACACAATGTCTGCATGTAGAATCTCCATTACCACAAAAATCTACATACCAAGTCCATTTCTGAAAACGATATATTGAGAGTATCCACATCGCTGCCGTCGAACGATGAGCACAACATATTAATTGTCAACATATGGCGTTATTCAAGCGTGTCCTGTTCATAGCGATCGATATCATTGTGTTACGACTGCTTGTTATGAATTGCATTATAAAACGCGTCAATGATCTACATGATATTTAATCAGGTAAAATACATACATATTTCCATTTCACAGAATGACATATTATTAAGAACGTCAACATCGTCGAAATCCTCGATTTTCCCCTCTGTTCGTCGCTGCTTTCGACCATGACTGCCCTGAAGTATCACAAATACTTTACCATACACGGGACAATAGTTTTGGGATAGGATGGTTCATATTTCACGAAGATTTTTAAGGATTGAAAACCGATACCCGGGAAACGTCACTTCTGCCCAGGAACCGACTATTATTCAGCAGGCCTTTTGTCGCCTTCCGTTCTTCCCTGATCTCAAATTTCACGCCCGCAAATTATTCCCGCCCGCATCGAAAGGCCTGCGGAGGAGGTAGGTAATAATATAACTTACTGAAATTTATGGCTTTGGTGAGACATAGACATATATGATATACCATGGACATTGGACATAATTTAATAATATGTTTATAGTTCAAATTTTGCAACAGGAAGTGGAATTAAACATGCATGCATTTGATAATTATTGTAAACAAAGTGACGAGTAAATTACTGTACATTTAACGCCGCATAAGTACTGTCTGTCTTATAAATATTAAATAGTCAGTAACATTGTAAAACAAGCTTAATACACACAATATGCGCTGAATATTATCAGAATAATTCTCAATATTCTTTCATAAAAGAGAAGCGATATAATGCCTTGTCCCTAGGTTTTGGTTTGCGAATTTGTTCAGTCTTTCTCAAGAATTATTCTTAGCCCAGGAGTCAGACAAGCCCAGGACACAATAAAGCATGCAATATTTTAGTATTCATCTTTATATGAATACGTACTATATTAATTTACAGTAAAAAGTCAACAAGGATACAAAATACATAACACTTTTATCTCTACATTGCCGCAATTCCGAAGCTTTGCGTTGCTCGGTTTTACAAACGGGAAGTGTAGTTTATGGAAGCTTGTCAATCACTTCATGTGAATCAGTTATCAACCAATCAGAGCTCTGCGTCCAAATATTGGACGCATGCACGTAAATGTTATAGGGATCCTTGCAGGCTCTCTTTTACCCAGAGAGCCTGCTCGCAGGCTAGCCAATTGCTAATAGTTCATGTTAAATCAATGTTTGGAAAATATAGGCTAGGGGTTGCTGCATGCATTTATTTCTAGTTAAATATTAATTGGACATACTCATGTCACTAGTGGTATTCATTATATCTTGGTCAGACAAAAAAAATTCCATATTTAAGAAGTTTGGCAACTCACAGGTTAAAATAGACATCTTGTGAATTATGTCACAAACGATTAATAAATTTTTGCTGCAGCAAGCAGATTCACCAGAAACATGCAACCTCATGAGTTCACACACCCCAAAACAATACGTTCTTAAAATGACAGCTTTCCTTCATCATTTAATTTTATAACTGGACTTAGCTGATCTGTTCTTATAGTTTTTATATTTTTAGACTTTTCGTTATTCAAGTTTGAAACGAGACCAAGACTGGTAGCGTTTAATTTTGACAATTTAAGAGAATGTAGTTCTGCATTACTGTTTTTCTCTGTATCTCATCCTTAATAAGCCTACCATTTTTAAATTTCAAATGTACAACAGATACTTTGGGCTATTTATTGCCTCTTTCTTTCCTCTTCTATATATTAATAGTTTTTCTTTTGAAAATATCAGTAATCATATTTCTAATCTGTACAGTTCTGTTCCTACACAACATCTTCGCACCCACACATCGTGTTTAGGACTGAAGTTCCAGATCATGGAAATGCTCTGCCAACAGCCCTGCGGGTTCCCAAAGAGTGTATAGCCTCAGAGCTCGAAATAACGTTCGCAACGTTCCCGATCATGGTGATCGGCAATCAGGACTTTTTGCCGATCAAATAAAAATCTGGCCGATCAGGAGCATTTGCCCTAATTTCCTTCCAAAAATTCTAAATATGCCAGTGGGCATTGTCAATGCCATTGAATACACATTTGAACAGGAAGTTTAACTTTATTTCAAATTGAAGTTTAAACTATACTAATAGTGTAACTACATTTATAAACTAGTACTTAATAAACTTTATTTTATTATAACACTTTTCAAGTTTTAATTATACCATTGGCATTGCATTTTTTCAAACAAAAGCAAGAAACACAGCAGCATTATCAATTAAGAACTAAAACTTATTATTTAATATTAAAAAATCCTACTCAAAAAATCCTATCAATTTGAAATTATTATGACAAAGATACGTTCGTTGTCAGCGCCTCAGCAGTTCGGATTGCAGACTGTATACTGTTGAAAAGACGACAATACTTCGTGTAAATTTGTTTTAATAAAAGTAAATTAATTACTTTCGAGCGAGAATAGTATTGCTGCCTTTCCTGTCGTATGACTCGTATCAACCAAACAAGAGCTTTTCGCGTGTTTTTGAATGTGTTTTATGTTTACTTTTATTTGTCTTTTACCGCGTACAGGTAAGCATGTCTTTTCAGATAATGCTCAAATATATTTCTTGCCGATCAAGATGAACGGCAACGTTGCTTCTTCGCCGATCAAAAACAACTTCCTGCCGATCATTCATCGTTGATCGGCCGTTACTTTGAGCCATGGTATAGCCCATGTATATCATAGTACAAACCATAGAAATAAAATTAAAACAATATATTTCCATTTCAAATGCACTTTTTTTTTCATTAATGTACAATAACTAGGGAAATTTATGTAAAGTGCAATTCTACATTCTCTTCGATTGACTTGAATATGTTTTTGGCTAGCATTTATTTGATGTAGCTACAACAAATCCACTAAGATTCAATGGACATAGTCACATAGCATCTCCCTATTTGAAATAAGCCATAAGGCATTATATTTGGTATTTTAATATCTTAATTATTACAGAAATGATTGCACAAGTCATGAGTTTTGACAAATGTTGATCTATATTTTCAATATTAACCCCATTAAGCACCAGCGTTCTCCTCTCGAGACAGAGTAAAATAAATAAAGTAGGCCGCAATGCGACTCAATGGGTTAACTATAAACATGGGCAAATAGGCCAGTTAACCCATTAAGTACCGGTGCTCTCCCCTTAATGAGTGAAATTGTCTGGCGTTAGAAAGAGTAAAATAATAAATTAGGGCGCAATGTGACTCAATGGGTTAACTAGACACATGGGCAGATAGGCCAGTTAACACATTAAGCGCCAGCGCTCTGCCCTTAATGAGTAAAATTTCCTGCGATAGGCAGAGTAAAATAATAAATTAGGCCGCATTAGGGCACAATGCGACTCAATGGGTTAACTGTAAACATGGGCAGATAGGCTAGTTAACACATTAACCACCAGTGCTCTCCCCTTGATGAGTAAAATTGCCTAGCGTTAGATAACCAGAGTAAAATAATAAATACTTAGTGCGCATCAGGCGCAATGCGACTCATTGGGTTATTAACATCAACAATGTTTCAAATGTCAAATCTGCCATGCTCAATATAATCATAGATTCGACTATTAATTTGACATGTAAGTCAGATGTCCTGTATACAACAACATCAATATACAGTATACTATTAAATCAATCAGCCACAAAATTGTCAATTGTGTATTATTCTCGGCCTAAAAGCTAAACCTATTAATCCTAGTTGGTGTTTAGTTTGGCTTTTGCTGCTACTGAAACGACTTTTATATAATTATGTGATTACAGCTTGGAATTACAGTGGATTCTGCATAAGATTTTATCTGGATTCGATGTTTCACTATTTAGTATCGAGTAAAATCAACAAATAATTATGGATCAAACGAGGATGAGAGTATTTTAATTAAGTTGAAACATAGTTGGAACACTCATCAAAGCTTTAATAATATTTTGTTCATGTGGAACTTGAAATGTCCTTTGTGTATTTATAAGCAATTCATGCATGACTTTCATCCTCATTTGACCGAGGCTATAATCTAAAATACCAGTTTAAAAACTTACATTATCAAATGAACCAGTGCCAGTATGCCTGATTCAGGAGATGATTCTTGATTGGGAAAGGTTAAACTAGACTGGGCTACTAGCAAGTGATATGTCGCAGGATTTGAGCTAGTAATGACAGTAGTGAACTGGATATTTCAATGTTGTTTGCACTTTTTTCATTGTCGCTGTCACTTTCAACTACAACCTACATATACAAAAAATAAATAATCTTACATTAAAACGTGTTTCGTATCGTAAACGTGAAGCTATAAGAACATATTTTGAATAATTGATGTCCGCTGTCGTGATTTGGCCATCAGCAAACAACAGTCTTCGTCACGAAGGTGAAGAAAGTAAATAACATTTGCCAGAATTTGGCTAGTACAGCACGAGACGTTTCTTGAACGTATTTTCCTAATAAATTGTCTATTTGTTCAAAATATACTGCAACGAACGAGGTTTTACGCTTGTATTTTATCCGTATCCCTCGTCGAAGCAAATCCCAACGGCCAACGTTCGATAATGGCGCCAAAAGTTAGTACGCATGCTCGAGAATGATCGCAAACCCGATTGCTTACGGGCGCGTGCATTCTCGTTCCCAGTTCCCGCGATCATTAATTTACACCTAGGCCTTCAATTCTCGTGATTAATTTTTACAAATACCGTATTTATATTTACGATAAAATTACTAAAAATCTGGAAAACAAATTTCAATACCCTACAAAATGAAACATCAAATCTCACCTTGTATAATCCAAAAAACGTCCTCTTCTTTTTCTTTGCGACTGCGAGCATGTGCATTCTTTAAGTTTTATGCGGAAGTTAATTTTATACGATATACGACGGACGATCAACACAATTAAGAGTCGATTTGACAGAAGGGTCGATTTGACAGAATTAAGACTGTCGATTTGACGGAAGGGTCGATTTGACACAATAGGGCCATTTATACGTGACAAAATAAGTCGCGACTTACATAAGACGCGACTTAAATAAGTGGAGTTATTGCATAAATGGTTCTCTACGGCTTTGGTCTTATTTATTTGCTATAGCTATAATGTTGTTTTGGTTGTTTTTGTTTTAATATGCAAGGCATGGAATTTTACGTTGTTTCAAGTTTCTGGCATGTGTAGTTAGACTTTTTGTCCAAAATTTCTTATTTAAGACGCGACTTAAATAAGAACAGCTAAAAGACCTGTTCTTATGTAAGACGCGTCTTATCCAAGACGCGTCTTACATAAGAATTTTGTACCTTTTATACGACAAATTCGCGTCTTACTTAAGTCGCGTCTTATGTAAGTCGCGTCTTATTTTGTTCCGTATAAATGGCCCTAATATTAATAGTCGATTTGACACAATTAAAAGTCGATTTGACAGAAGAGTCGAATTGACACATTTACGAGTCGATTTGACAGAAGGGTTGATTTGACACATTTAAGAGTCGATTTGAAAAAAGGGTCAATTTGACACAATTAAGAGTCGATTTGACAGAAGGGTCGATTTAACACATTTAAGAGTCGATGTGACAGAAGCGTTGATTTGACACAATTAAGAGTCGATTTGACAGAAGGGTCGTTTCGACAAAAGGGTCGATTTCATTCCAGGGTCGATTTGACCTATGCGAGAGTCGTTCCGCGACTGAGAGCCGAAACGAAGCTCATAGGGGCCAAAGTGTTGGTCAAAAGCGGCCCCTTTATGTGGGGCCAAAACAAACCCGGACGTGAGAGTCGTTTTGGTTTGTGGGGCCATATTGGCAATTGATAGGGCTAAATTGGAAAATGATGGGTCCGTTACGGCAAAGGGTAGGGCCAAATCAGATCCAGCTCTCCAATGCAAAAATGGCTTTCACATAGGGCCAAAACAGCTTTGGCCCCAAAAGGGCTGAAACGGAATTTGGGGTCGATTTGGCCCTTTTTAATTTACAGTGAGTGTTCCGCCACGCCGGAGCTATTTGAAAACAGCGTAGAAAAGTCACAATAAGCCATCGCTTTCACACTACGCTGGAGCGAAATCGTTTGAAAACTTTCACGTCACTTTTGCCGTAACAATTTGAGCACCGGTTTGGCGGTTTCTAAACGGAGCGAGGTGAAAACGGCGGAGCGCTTGATAGCTTCGTGTGAACACAAACGTGTAAACTCGAATGCTTTTCAGTTAAATTTCTTGGGTCTATTTGAAATATTTTGGGTTTACACGAGTGCTAATTCAATGTGTAAACAAACTGTAATGGCGGTAGTGTGAACACACGTAAATTCTGCCCGCATATGTTCGCTCGCGCGTAGTGTGAACGTAGTCTAATTTTCGGTGACGTTTTCAAACGGCGCGAGGTAGCCTTTAGAAAAATTTAGAAATAGTGGATGTCCGAAGGGGAGGGGGGTAATTTTGGGCTTTGATGTCCGGAGAAGGGGGGAGGATGAACCATTCAAGGATGTCCGAAGGGGGGGAGGGGGTTATTTTCGATTTCCTCCGTAGGGGGGGTATGGATCTTTTCTGGAATGAACCAATGTTAGGGTTTGTAATCCAAGTGAGAATATATACATTTGTATATTCTCACTTGGATTACAAACTATTCTCATTTGGATTACAAGATATATACACAAAATATATACATGTACTATACATTTGTATATTCTCACTTGGATTACAAAATATTCTCGGCTTCGATTACAAAATATATACATGTATATATTCTCACTTGGATTGCAAACCCTAACATTCTAATATTAATTCCACAAGTGAAGTGCAAGAATCCAAATTATTAATTTCAAATGCCCCGCCGGGGCTAAGGTTCGAGTGGAAATGCCCAACCCCCGGGATGTGCTTTACAGGAAAATGGCTGGGCAAGAGGGATGGGCACACTTGGCTTTGACTGATGCATTAAAAGTCCTGTGCTTATTCCAGACTGCTTGTCAAATATTTACTTGATAGAAGTAGAAATTTACTCTGACCACTGGATGAAGAAGACATTAAATAAGTACTGGTCAATAAACAGAAATGTATTTTATTTCATAGTATTACAATTTTATTTTTGTACTATAAAAATAAAATATAAACATGCAGCATAGAATATGCAAATTCGAGGCAAAATTATTGTTGAATCCGTTTATTTATAGGATTTTATAACAAATAGCAACTATAAAAGTTTGTACCTTCCCATCGCTTTATTCTGTTAGCCAATGCTTTTAAATTTACATCTTTTAGAATCAGTTCCTTTCCTGGTAACTGCATTTCTAAATGAAATCAACGTGAGTAGTGAGTGCTGAGTGCAGGCCGTTTTACTATAAACAAATTTTAGGAATTGATAACAACTTTGAAAAATATATCGTTGCACATTCGGTCACAGTCGGAAAAATGTTCATAGTATGTTGTACCGTCGCTTGCAACTAACGATGAACAGTTGCTCATAAAAACATTCGCGTGATTAGAATCTCCAATGTTTGTCAAGAACAACAACACTTAATTGTTGTTTCCTATGTGTACAATAATAAGTAAAAAAAAACTTTGTGTGGTCTGAACGTGTTGGGCTAGAGACCTACTGGAAACCTTTACAGGCTTTTTAATGAGAATAGAGAATGTTTTATCTGCAACTGTTCACCTTTAGTTGCAACCGACGGTATTGGACAGCATAAAATTGCCTGTGGCTGTGATAACTGATATAAATAAAATACAGTCTGGTTATACTGACTTGAGCGTGTCTTGACAAACTCTTTATTGGAAAATTGTGCCGAGAAACAGTCGAATATAGAGGGTCGAATATCATACTTCAACTTGTATAGCTATAGTAACATTAGTACATTACTACATAGCGTTGTGAAAACAAGCCTTTTCTTACCTTTCGCTTCAGCAGTCTTTTCCATGCTTCTCTACGCTTTCCCAGGCGAGCTTCTCTTTCCTCAGCAGTCTCGTCGAGCAAACGTTGTCGTCTTCGCTCCCTCCTTTTCGCTAGACGTTCGGCTTTCTTGTCGTTTCCTTGCCGCTCTTCATTTGGCTCCATATCTTTTCAATTGGTATTTGATACAGTAATTGTTTTATTAAACTTTTTATATAACAAATTGCTTTGAAAGCTGTCAAAGTTTTTTGCAAACGTACAAAATACTGTAGTGTAAAAAGCAAATTATTTTCATGAAGTATCTGTCAGTTGAAGTCGTCATTTGTCATACAACAACAAATTTTAAATTTGACTAATCAGTGTTCGCTATCCATGACAGTCCGCCATATTTTTGAGATCAGTGAGGATGACCACCCACTCAAGGTTCGTTGGTCACGCCCGCGATATTTGATGAACTTTAGACTTGGCTAATGCTTTCGTTTCCCCGGGTGTAAATAGCCGGGGGGAATTAATACCCTCGCACGGCGCTTCGCGCCGCCGGCTCGGGGATTAATATGACGTTTTATTCATATTCATAACACAGTTCTTAGTTGGGCACGCTGTGTTCAGAGATTCACCCAGATCAAGAATCAAGATTTCCTTCGGGGCATACAAAGGTTTGAAAGACTTGAAATATAATCTGTTGAGTTTAATTTTGTGCTGCAGTGCCTTTTTTAAGGAATTTTCACTGGGGGGGGGGGGCAAAACAGGAAAAAAGGCAGATCGGAAAATATGAGCCGTCGAGGTGTGGCGAACTTTAATTTATTAACTTCAGCTATATTTTACTTTAAACAATAAACTTCAACTCTGTGTAGCTATAATCGTACAGCTATAACCAATGCCGTAGCCAGACCTTAATTTTTTTTTTTTTGGGGGGGGGGAAGCTCTCGCCGAAGGCGTGAGCCCGTCTAGGAAGGTCCGGGGGCATGCACCCCCGGGAAAATTTTGAAATCTAGGGTCCCTGAATTGCGATTTCAAGCATTTTGGGGGTGAAATCTAGCAGATTTCCGAAGATTTATTTTAAAGTACATCGAAAACATGAATTTTTCCAGACATTTCTACTCGGAATGAAATAAATTGGAAAAGTCACCTTGAAAAATAGGAAGAGGGGTCAGTGCAACCTCGCAAGCCAGGGTCTTTATACCTCCGCGGGCTACGGCAAAGACCCTGGTTGACACTGGTCACGTGACCACCCAGATTCTGGGTGGTATCTAATAGGCGCCTCTTTTGCTACTTAGGGAGGAGTGGTAGGGTAATATGACGCTGGAATATATATATA
>CACRXK020006699.1:4313-24601 GCA_902702795.2 Paramuricea clavata | reverse complement strand
GGAGCTGCTAATCCCAGCGGATCATAGATTTTTGCCATAGTTCTCAGAACGATTCTTTTCGTAACTTCATTTTCGTTTGATGGAAATGTCACTGACAAAGTGTCTTCTGATTTGTTCCAGCCTAATCCAAGAAGTTTGGTCTCCGATGGTGTTGTTCCTAGACTTTCCTTCGCATAGGCAGTTTCTCCATCTTCCTTTACATCACTTTCTAATTCTGCGGCGTTCGAATGCCATTTATGTAACATGAACCCACCTCCCAGGATTTTTACAGCATCTTCTTTAATTTCTCTCGTTTCTTCCACTGTGTCGCTTGCAATGTTTATATCGTCCACGTATGTACCATCTTTAAGCTCTCGAACACAAACCGGATGATCTTGTGAGTACTTCTCTAGGTGAACGTTCAATGTCCCTCCAAGAATGAAAGGACTTGGACCCAGACCAAACATAAGTCTTGTCATGCGGTAGATCTTCTCTTCTCTGGTGTGCAAGTTATTTATCCACAGGAACCTCAAACCGTCGCGTTCGGTTTCTCTGATAACTATCTGAAGAAACGCTTGCTTTATATCTCCAGCTAATAGCACAGGTTTAACTCAAATACAGTTGCATTAAGCGTTAGTGGCTTCCAGAATTTCTCCCAACGAATTTCACCGTCGAAGCAATAAGACAGTTCAATAGCTTAAGAATATTTCAGAATGAGAGAGTTTGTTTGATTTCTCTTTCTACGAGCCATTATCAAGTCGTATCTAATAGTTATATAACTATAGTCAATTTGGCGCCAAACGGAAGGGCCTTAGAATCGGTTAAATATATTCTAAACTGCATGCTACATTTTTAACCTGTTAATTTCTTATGAGGTTTCAATTATTCGGAAGTAATAATTAATGTGATATCACTGTGGTAATATCTACTATGTCTTTAAACATTTCAAGGCTTCCAAAGGTATATATTATTAAACAATTATCTGATCGGATTTTAATTTGGTCTTTCTGGCGGTTTCTATTTATTGTTTTTCCCCGACAACGTAGTTCTCATTCTAGGTCTGGACGATTTCTCATGTTTAGTAAAATTAACAATCCAGCTATATACGGAAAGTCAGTTATTTTCATTAGTACAGGGTGTCTAAAAAAACGCTATGGAAATCCAACAGGCTGTCGTGCATACATAGTTAATAGAATAGATGGTTTGGAAACTCATTACCTCGGATCGGTACGACACCGAGGTCATAAATTCGGCTCCTATTTTTTTCCCATTTTGTGTCGAGCCGCGCGCGTAGTCGAAGAGCCTGCGGAGGAGACGACAACTTCCGGTAAATAAGTGTACTTCCGGGAAATTTCAAGCATCGGCCAAAACGAAACGGAACCCGAAGCTGTCCTTGCACAAAATCCGTCAAAATTGTTGATTTAAAACCAGAAGATGTGATAATTTTGATATACATGTTTAGCTGGATAACTATTCTCGAGTATATGTTGATATAATGTACAACACTTCGTATGCATAGCATGGGAATGCCGCGGCCAACTTTCACTTGTTTGATACTGTTAAGCTAAGCATTTTATGGATGGTTCTTACTGTAACTGGTAGACAACAATTTTGCCAGTGGACACTCATTACATTTTTCGACTGTGGTACAACTATTACTAATGGTGGTTAGTTATATGCACCTAATTATATTTTCGGTACTTTGATATATTTTAAAAATATCTGAAGTGACTGTCGTTCTGCTATGTGCGTCAATCAACAAATAGACTGATAATATTGTCTGTTAGTGTTACTAAATACAAGATGAAGTAGTGAAGTAGCTATGTATATCATTCACTCGTCCACAAAATATCCCAAATAATGAATAAATACAGTTAAATAATTGCGTCAATAAATTCTCTAAATTGTTCCTGTATTTAACTATTATCAATAAAATGTTAAAACGGAGCTTTCATTGACTGATTCACCATTTACACTAGTGAACTATTAAACTATCGTGATTTACACGATTTTTGCATATTTACCAGACGATGCTCTATGCACCGACCATAAGCCTGCCGCACACGAGAGCTATCTGCTGAGCCAAAAGTTACTCGTGCCTGTTAGCTCAGCTGATAGCTCACCGATCAAACATGTTTGATACGTGAGAAAAGGTTGCATGAGGCAAAAAACTCAGTAAAATGTATGCGCACACGGTGAGCTATCGGCTGAGCTAACAGGCACGAGTAACTTTTTGCTCAGCAGATAGCTCTCGTGTGCTGCAGGCTATAGATTAACGCCTAGCGGGCGTCTTGTTAGAATAACAATATAACTCATTATCTATGTTAGTCACCGTCACGTGCGTGTTGTATTTTTGCCCAACTAACCAATAGCAATGTTTTAGGAAAGTTGCCTATCCATGACTCGAACAATAGGGTAAATTGAAAATTGCTCTTGGTAGATTTGGTAAAAATACAATACGCACGTGACGGTGAACGACCAGGTTCATGAATAAACGTCGACTAACATAAGTCGTGTTTACACTACAAGCCTTGGCCTAGCCTTGGCCAGGCCAAGGTAAATGTGGCGCGTTTACACCATTACACTACTTTTTTGAGACTGGCTCACTTTGGCCTAGAATTTTGTAATTAATTTTGTGTATTTTTATGTGTTGTGACGTTGTCCGCTGGTTGTCGACAGGCCAGGGCCGAAAGAGTTTACATTCCCACAAGCCTAGGCCGCCGGTTGTAGTCGGCCCAGATTTCCTGGCCTAGGTCAGGCCAAGGCTAAGGCCAAAGTCTGTATACACTGTCAAAATGTAGGCCAAGGCTAGGCGAAGGCTGGTAGTGTAAACACGACTGTAGATAATGAGTTATGTTGTTATTCTAATGAGTTTTCAAACCATCTATTCTATTAACTATGCTTTAAACATTGAAAAAATAAACATTTCTACTGGCTTTATTCCGATGAAATTGTGGATATAAAAGCGCTTGAATACAAGGAATATTTCACTCATATTGATTTGTGATGAACTCTGAAGAATTCACAAGATATTTAAGCTATTGTGGAAACAAAATTCAGAATTTTTGGCCAAGCGGTGAGTAAATATATGATTGTTTCGGTTTGTGTAATGTTTTGACGGCATTCGAACCTCCGTTGAAAAGGTTATTTTATTAGGATTTCAATGGTATTCTTTGTTTTAAAGGGGGGTGAATACGCACTGAGATATTTACGTTATAAACAATTGAGTTGTAAAATCGTCAAAATGTCGCTTATCGCCGGATAAGAAGTTTAAAATCGGCATTCACTGGAAATTATTACACTGGCCTGTAGGCCAAGTGTCTTAAATCCCTCTTTTTCTGTTTTTTTTCCTGTGTTTTCCTGTTTTTTTCGTAGTCGAGAAATCGAGTTTGCGTTAGCTCATCGCAGGCGCAGGGTGCAACGATTAAGCCAAAATGCCATCGATTCCCTCGGTTCCGTGATTTATATTGTATAGTAATAAGCTCGTATTTATGTACGTAATAGCCGACTGTGCCATGCTTGTGGTACATTTTTCGTTTATTAGCCCATACACTTGTACGCACGCGCACAATTCCGAACCCCAATGGCGGCTTTTCACAGAGTGATCAAACTATATTTTACACAGTTTCGTTGAATTTTCAAAGAATTGTGCCGGTTTCCTATGGATTGTTCGTTGTGTCGTAATCTGGACATTCTTGCGTGTTGAATTAATGTGTTTTTCTTTGTGTAACGACTCGAAAACCACAAAATTTGGACCCAGCGAATTTATACGATATATAGAACTATAGAAGGATATTTGACAATTTGACTTAAATATACGTTGTGGACTTATAACATCCGTTGTGTACTTGTGTTAATTTTTGCGTCGCACTCTGAACTTTTTTGCCTGTTGCCAGTTAATGTTTTTCTTTTTGTATTAAATTAAACGACTCGAAAACCCCAAAATTTCATAAATTTGTACCCAGCGTATTTATACAATATATCGGAGTATAAACAAGGACAAACTCTCCTAATTCCTTACGATAGTTTTAGTCAAATGTCGGCAATATACCTTTAAATACATGTATTAAAATCCGCGCCGTACTAGAAATAAGAGAATTCGCGTAGCGCTGGCCGCTGGGTGCGGAAATTTTAGTACTGCGCGTGCTTGCGTTTTGGAGGTCGACTTGTCTATGCGAAACCGAAATATAATCTGCGCGAAAAGCTTTGTGGTAGCTATAGTAAAGATAAAGCGTGCGTTCAAAATACCAACAAGAACTAGAACCATTATTGTATGGTTCTCATTTGCTAGACTTGCCACAAGTCGACCTCGAAGAAACGCATTTCGTTCGAGGTCGACTTGTGGCAAGTCTACTCATTTGCCTAATGCAATAACATTAGTTCGACGCGAATTTTAATACAAGTATGGTATCATATTTCATAATATAACAAACAATGTAAACTAGCCAGACATTTTGCCGAACATAACTTCGGCCCCTTTGGACATATCTTTTTCGTAATGATATTATTGGAACCAGAATCTAAAACACTATTTATAGTGTTATTTTCAAGCTTGTGTCTTGAGATTTTCATCTTTTATTTCGGTATTTAAATTTACAGATTATTTATATTTTTAGCGCGGCCAATGGAACGTACATCAAAACAACGCGCTGTTTAATTTAGGAAAAACCGGAAATCGATTCTGTAGGTCGGCATGATTTGCACGTGCATCGATCGAGCTATAAACGTGGCGCGTGCGTGTGAGTAAAAACCCGATATTTTGAAAAATTCAAAATAAATATTCCTACTCTGTGCCGTATTCAAACGAAACTTTGTACATGAAAGCGCTTGAATACAAGATGTATTTTACTCACATTGACTCTGAGCAAATTCTGAAGAATTGCTCTTTAATACTAAAGCAGGGTGCAAAAATCGTCTGGCGTTACACAGTGTAAATTGGTCTGGCGTTAGCCAGAGTTAATACAAAAGCAGTGTGCATTGGCAGCTAATAGGTTAATAGACCTTAATTAATAAAGAGGTTAAGATACCCCGGTTTCGGTGTACGGGTACGAGTAGTGTCATCTTGTTTTACTGATGTCTGTAATTCGATCACACTTTTTCTGCTTTCTTGCAATAGACAATGATATAATGCAAAAAATGTGCACCTTAATTACGAGTAACGGTACAGACATCGACGAAAATATTGCTAACTAAAATCATGCTACCCGTACACGAAACCGGGGTATCTTAATCTAAAATCCACTTTTGACCCAATGGCTTCATTTTCATGTTGGCTATTTACTCGTATTCCGTGCACACAATTTAAGAATGAGAGTGTGAACGGGCTTAAATGATGAACGAGAAACAAATTTGTGCAGGAAATATTGGGGATATAACCGAGAATTGTCTAGGAGTATAAATTGTTGCATTCAGTTCATATGCCAAAAAGGCAGCACTTTCCTAGCTCCTAGTTATAGATTTGCACCATTACGTCTCCCGAAAAGGTCTTTTATTTTTTTAAAAAGTCCATCAAATTTGCTTGCGGTTTACTGAGATTTGTATCCTTGCCTTTTGCACCATAGCACGTATGTCGTTATTTTCAGGCCAGTGTGAACGCCTGAGCAGGCGTCTTGTTTATACAAAATTACTACTTATAAAATTTGATTGACAGGCACATCGATTTCGACCAATGGATGTTTATGAAAGTGATGGACTTAGGGATGTTTATGAAAGTTATCAATACTAATTCAGATTTTAAATGCATGCTAATTAATGAAGCGTGAGATTGTCCCCATGGGCAGTGAATACTAAGTAAATAAACTAAACAAACAGAGGGGACTTTCGTCCACGCTGCATGAAAATAGTGCGGGCTCGTGAGCTTTTTCCCGCAAAATTTGCTTTTCGATGTTTTGCTTACAACTTCTAAGGATTTTGAAGTTTACAGCATTGTGATTCACTGGTTTTTGAAAGCATCTTTGCTTGTTTTGTTGGAAGTTATAGACTAACTCTTCAACAACCTAATGACTGTTTTTAAAGCAAAGAAATTGAAGGGAAAACTTATATTTTCATACGAAGAAGATGAGTGGCGATATTTATGTTGGACCGTTTTGAGCAGATGCTTCGAAGAACATGATATAATTGGACCTTGTATCTTAAATTAAAAGTGTACTTGGAACGGCCAAACAAAGTGGTAAATTTTGTTACCCGGTGTGTTGGGCATCATAATTCACAGGAATAGTGCTCACCGGCGCGCGTGGCTATGAAATATCCTGAATACTTCGTCGAGTTCTCTACCGCCATGTGACCTGTAGTATAATGTGGCACGCGTCTTTGAAAGGGCTTTACTTGACTTTAATCGACGTGGAAGGTATAATTTAGGTAAGCCAACATTTCTTTGTAATGCAAGCTACATTTTCATATCTTTAATGTGTAAGTTTTAATATTGTAAACAATTAAGCCCAATATGTTGTTGGAAAAATATCGAGTGCTTGATAATAACGCTCAGATCTTGCGCGCATACAGATATTCGTATTTTATTCAAAATCTACCCTTTATCTATGGCGCGTCATCGGTGTCAAAAATGTTATTCTATTTTAAGATAAGATTTTCATTTTCATATAACAATATAAATTTTGGATAACACACAATTGTTCATATAACGTTGTAAATTTCGGATAACACACGACTTTTCATATAACGCTATAAATTTTGGATAACACACGATTTTTCATATAACGCTGTAAATTTTGGATAACACACGACTTTTCATATAACGCTATAAATTTCGGATAACACACAACTTTTCATATAACGCTATAAATTTTGGATAACACACGATTTTTCATATAACACTTTCAATTATGGATAACACACGATTTTTCATGTAACACTTTCAATTTTGGATAACACACGATTGTTCATATAACTTTAATTATGATCCTTTGCGAGCTTAGTACGGGCTGCTAGAGCACGTGGGCAAGGAACTTGAAATTTTTATAGTACATACACATGTTTTTATACATCGCTGAATTTAAAATCTAAATATTTCGCAAATCCTAAATTATGACATCCTCTAGTGGAAATATTAGTGGGAACACAGCTATAGGGAACTTTTGAAAAATTGTGCTAGTAATCGTGACGAAGCGTCGCGAATGTTTTTAAACGAAGAAAATGCTCAGAGTGGTGGTCGGTCAACCACTGTGAAGTACGCATGACATTCAACATGATATTCGATATGGTGTGAACTCACTCATTTCAATCACTCAGAACAAAAAATGAAAAATAAGCCATTTCTTCTCTTCCAAATGAATTAGAAATAAATAAATCATACAGTTCGTATTAACTAATTAATACTTTTATGTTTTATTGCACACAAAGCAACAAACGCGCCAGAGTTTATTTTAACATGCAGTTTTACACAAATGTGCAGTTCTAAATCCATTTGTGCGGTCCTTACAGTAAAACTCAAATGTGCAGTCACCAAACTAACAATAATAGCCTTAATTAAAACAGTCGTCTCATTTACTCGTTACCCTTATGGATGCTCCAGAAAATTCCAGAATTGCTGTCATTAATTGAGCATCAAAAATATAAACGTTTTCTGGGGGAGGACTCCAGACCTCTTATTTTTCTCACAAATCACTTACGTGCTGGCGTAATGGAAAAGAAAGTAAAATTGGGGTGAGCGAAGCTCCCCAAAAGAGATTAGAGTGGGAGAACCTATTATTCATAACAATCTTAAATTTGCATTTGAGGCAGCTACCGGGGGTAATTGTTAGGTTAATGTTACTGGCGCGTTTGTTGGTTTGTGTGCAATAAAACATAAAGTTATTAATTAGTTAATACGAATTGTATGATTTCTTTCTTTCTAATTCATTTGGAAGAGAAGAAATGGCTATATTTTTCATTTTTACTTCTGAGTAATTGAAATGAGTGAGTTCACACCATATCGAATATCATGTTGAATGTCATGTTGAATCTCATGCGTACTTCATAGTGGTTGTCCGACCATCACTCTGGGCATTTTCCTCGTTTAATAACAATCGCGACGCTTCGTCAAGATTACTGGCACAATTTTTCAAAAGTTCCCTATAGCTGTGTTCCCACTAATATTTTCGCTAGAGGCTGTCATAATTTAAGATTTGCGAAATATTTAGATTTTAAATTCAGCGATGTATAAAATCCTTGCCCACGTGCTCTAGCAGCCCGTAAGCTCGCAAAGGATCATAATTAAAGTTATATGAAAAATCGTGTGTTATCCAAAATTGAAAGTGTTATATGAAAAATCGTGTGTTATCCAAAATTGAAAGTGTTATATGAAAAATCGTGTGTTATCCAAAATTGAAAGTGTTATATGAAAAATCGTGTGTTATCCAAAATTTATAGCGTTATGAAAAGTTGTGTGTTATCCGAAATTTATAGCGTCATATGAAAAGTCGTGTGTTATCCAAAATTTATAGCGTTATATGAAAAGTCGTGTGTTATCCGAAATTTATAGCGTTATATGAAAAGTCGTGTGTTATCCGAAATTTATAGCGTTATATGAAAAGTCGTGTGTTATCCAAAATTTACAGCGTTATATGAACAATTGTGTGTTATCCAAAATTTATATTGTTATATGAAAATGAAAATCTTATCTTAAAATAGAATAGCATTTTTGACACCGATGACGCGCCATATTTATCACCACTTTTTTCATTCTTTTATGTTAAAGTATACACAATCCTTGACTTGAAGACACGACGATCTACTCTATGAAAATTGGGCAAAGGGGCGATCTTTGCAGAGAAACCTGACCGTTCGGTGAAGTCGGTAGTTTTGAGACCCTATTTTAATTGTAGTATTTCGTGACAATACGTTTGCCGATTTCTAGTTTATATTGTAGAACGGCTTCCTAGTGAATTAAACTAATTGTCTATCTTCTAACGAGTAGTAATAAGCGCCATTCCTTTTTGTTCATGGATGTTTGCAAAGAAACTAGGCTATATCACCTGCATAATTCAAGCTTATTTTTAAAGTCAAATAGTTTCTCCATGGATAAAAGTAGTTTTTATGGAGTCAAAAATAGGGCAAGTACGAATTTAAAGAAGGTCAATTTGAATTGCACTTGTATATCTCACTTTAAAAAAGATATGCATATAAAACAGGTATATTTGTACGGCGAAATTAAACTGCTGCAACAAAGTTTTTTTTCTACTTTCACGTTCTTATTCCAAAGCAAACACTTCTAAGTCGAAAATGCTTGAAATTATGAGCATAGAAACAACAAAAAAACAAAAAAACGAGTTCATAACACGAGTAGTTTTGGCAAATTTGGTGTTTGTTTTTAGAATTCAGTCACGCGATTAACCCGCGCTCACGTGCACTCCACGCTTACGTTTCTCGCGCATGCGAAGAATAAATTCATTTTACAAGTACGTTAAAATATTCGCAACTGATCTTTACTTTATGGGCATTTAACATTGTAAATGCCATTCGCAATGCGAATATTTTAAGTAGTACTTAAAACAATGTGTATAATGACTGTTGATACATTTAGCTTCAATCAGAATAATGGTGGACGCTCCCTTTCCTAGGTGCGTCCCAGATCATGATGATACGCCAACAACGCATCCTTATTAGATTAAAGATAGGAAAACACCCAAAAGTAGAAACTATATAATAAGAAAATGAAATGTCATTTTAACGTCAAGTTGTGGGAAGTATTGACTCAGCTCGTTTCAAATAACTTATATGCGAAATAACTACCTACACCTAATTATCAGACAGAACAATTCCATAACCTACAACCTCGGTTAAAACATCCTGGCGCATAAACAAGAAATCCAACCACTTGCATCCGAAACCCACCCCAATACCCCACCCTATCATGCCAATCCTGATGTTACATTACATTAATTTAAACATATCAACAACTCAAGTCACTCCATTGTCAGTGAAAATCGGAACAACGCGCGGCGTTGTCCAATCGTATTTGGTGCTTCAGAGTTAGGAGTCGATACTAAAACAATTAGACTATTAACCCGGCCTCGGCCTTTATGGCAATTTCATTCCAATCAAAAACGAATAATTACCTTTTGCGTCTTGCGTTTCTTCGTTGTGAGGCCAATCTTCTAGCACAACAGGGTTTTTGAACATGTTGTATACGACAGATGCTGCCATTGTACTAGCAAATGACTGCCAAGGTTTTGTCATGTCTCCACTTCCTGCAAAACTCGATACTCCTTTTACAACAGCCCATTCCATCTTAAGATCATTTGCTGCTGCATAGATATCTAAAATTTATTAAGCACAAAATGAAATACCATTTCTCGTCGTATTCGGATGCATTAGGAAATCCATCTTGAAGAGAACTGGGAGGAGTAATATTCGTTGCTTTCGGTTTAGCATGAAACGTTCAGATTCGGAATTGCCAGTTTTGGCCACTCGGGGTTAAAGTTGCTGATATCGAAGACCCATCTACTGCGCAAAAACGTGACTTTAAACGGGGAAAGCCTTGTCAGATTTGATTTCAGCTGAAATACCATGGGTACTCTCTCCTCCCCAGAGGCTTCTGTTGGCTATGATTACGATTAGTATTGAGATACATTTCACTACACATTTACATGGCGGATCTTGGAACACGAGCGGAGAAGCGATTACGTTTCGGGATGACTGTATTTGTGAAGGTGGAGCGTAAAATTTCAACTTCAGGGTATTGAGAGTATACATCGATTACAACAAAGAGCATATCCTTCACCTTAATTTAATTTAACCTTCGTTAAGCCTGGTTTCCATATGGTCATAGTGGTCGTAAAAATAGAGTCACGATCTTTCTCAACGGCCAGTTTATAATAGTTTATACCTGTAAACCACATAAGTATTCTCTAGTTATAATTACTCCGCGTATTCTCAGTTCTAAAAAGTTGTATTTCGGCTGATGAGAAAGATCAAGACTTGATCTTTACCACCGTTATGACCATATGGAAACTAGGCATAACTGTACTTAAGTACAATTTTTGAGAAGTCAGCATGTAACAAAGTAAACTTTTTCTGGAGTACTTTTACTTGGAACAAAGTCGTAACGTTTTACTTCGTTATTAATATTATCATTTTGTGGCGAAGTATTTCGTTACTTTCAAAATTTTGTTTAATGTTACGTGATTTAAGTTCTTTGTAGGTTTGCATGGCAATAAAACACATATTGCTTGTGGAAAAACCACGTAAATTTACGTGGTGTTTTCACAAACAATAGTATTCTACGTGATTTATTCCTGATTTATATTAATTTTGGGATAGGTAATTAAGGTTATATATAAGCATTATTTATTTCATGGATTTCTTATTATTCAACGGGGTTTGGAAAGTAGACCGATAACGTGAAATATTGTATATTTGGTGCACGCATATAATGCGTGTGTTGTTTTGACTTTCGTATGTCAATCCATTGGAGAAGTCCCCCCCTCCCCTTACAGACCATAGTACTCCTTAATTTTTACTTTTGTCTCCAGTACTTTTTACTCTTACTCAAGTCGTTTCATTGTTAATTACTTTTACTTTTACTTTTACTCGAGTACAAATTCAAAGTAATTTAGGCAACACTGCATGCGCCAGATTTTTCGTTAGGCTAAGCGCATGGTGTCCACGCGTCACGCGTGGTATACTATAGTATACCACGGCCATGGAAGTGAGTATAATGCAAATCTATATAATCACTCAAATCCAAGCTGGCCCATCCCCCCATTTTCAAAAATATGGGTGGCAATAAAATCACGTGAGGGATGGCAATAGACACACCATCTGTTTGAGGCTAAACTTGAAAGCTAGTCCCAATCTTTTCACGCATGCGAAGATCGTTCAATTAGTCCAACATGATATAAACAGGCGTGATCTTACCTTCAGACATGCGTGTCTGGGGGGTCAGATTTGGCTTCAAGAAAAAGTTAGGCAGTTCTTCAGAAGGTAGCGTTCCAGTTATATTCATTTCAATGAACACGGTACAAAAGCTGTTAGTTTATTGGACAATTTGAATATTTCGGCTTATCACATTCTGGGTTATTCAAGCTCACAAGAAATATACAACAATATTCGCCCCTCCTCTTGAATTCGATTTACATTTAATCTAATTTGATTATATCAGGCTGTCAAATTCTACTTACCTGCACTCTTCATTTCAAGACCAAGTCCATCTCGGCAATAATCCACTAAATCTTCTTGTCTTTTATGATTGTCATCTGAGCCACTTAATATTACAGCGTCACGATAAACCTCGACGTTTAAACTATTTAGGTCTTTTAATGGTGGTTCCCAACCATCAGCTGCACTCAGAATAAGAGGAGCCACGGTTTCACTCACTTTTGCACCGCGATAGTCCACTGTACCATCAGGCATGACTTCTCTATCATAAGTCCCTAACTTTGCGGAAATGACAACATCGCCAAGTTTTACCTTCTCCGGTTCCTTGCTTGCACAAGTACCGACAAAAAGGGCTATTTTTGGCTTTAAAATTTCAGCAGCATTTTTCATAGCTAACTTACCCTCATTATATCCCAGTTCACATTTCATCAATGCAACTTTCACATTCTGATCATCATTATCGCCAAATTGACCAAAATATACACATCTACGTAGCTTTTTACAATACCATTGTCGAACAGGTTTCATATATGAATAACAAGCACTCGATTCATGAATATTTGCTGTTATTAGCAGAATATCTGTCGGTAGTTGTGACTGAATCTCATTTCTTGGCCAGTCATGTGGTTGGTTATTAAAGTCACTCTCTGTTTTGAGAGTGAAATTGAGTTCTGGTGGTGTTGCTACACGATTATTGCCTTGCCAAGACATAATGATAAAAAGACTATCTCGTTCAATATTTTACCTTCTCCGGTTCCTTGCTTGCACAAGTACCGACAAAAAGGGCTATTTTTGGCTTTAAAATTTCAGCAGCATTTTTCATAGCTAACTTACCCTCATTATATCCCAGTTCACATTTCATCAATGCAACTTTCACATTCTGATCATCATTATCGCCAAATTGACCAAAATATACACATCTACGTAGCTTTTTACAATACCATTGTCGAACAGGTTTCATATATGAATAACAAGCACTCGATTCATGAATATTTGCTGTTATTAGCAGAATATCTGTCGGTAGTTGTGACTGAATCTCATTTCTTGGCCAGTCATGTGGTTGGTTATTAAAGTCACTCTCTGTTTTGAGAGTGAAATTGAGTTCTGGTGGTGTTGCTACACGATTATTGCCTTGCCAAGACATAATGATAAAAAGACTATCTCGTTCAATAAAGTGTGATTGATACTGCGACGCAGTATCGTTTTCTAGTGGGTGGACTTCATGCTGGTTATGAAAATCAGTGCCCAGCATGATATACTTTAAAGGCTTTTGTTATGAAAATCGATGGCAATGCCATTGATGTACTTTAATTAAAAACACATCACAAAGTCAACTGTTCAGCCTTTAGCTTATGTTTTGTGAGTCATTACTTGTGACGCCATCGACTTCATTCATCTTAAAAATTGTCTCTGACCACAAAAATATCCTGAATTATTTACACTTGAGACTGACGATGACTTGACTCAGAGACGAAACGTTAGCTCTTAAATAAAACGTTTTAAAATTTCCTTTTTTACGTACATTGTGCTGGCGAAAAGTGTCTATATATGTGTATGAGAAAAATTATTGGGGGGGGGGGCTAAACGCCGTCTCAGCTGAGCTTGTATTATTTTGGCATGCTGAGCATGAACAGCATGGCGTCCAGCCACTTCAATACCTCGCAATACAACCCTGAATCATCGTTGTTAAAAATATGAAAACTTTGTAGACGATTGAAACTTGCGAGGTAATTTTTTATCATTACTATGTCATGTGAAAACAATAATTATACAAGAACACCACCAGATCTCAATTTTCCACTCCTAACAACAAGGGGGAATGTTGATAACAATGCATATAGGTGGTCAAGTGAAGAGATTCAGAAACAACTCTACTCGACAGATATTCTGTTAATATCAGATGACGATGCATTTATTGCTTGCTATTCACATATGAAGCAGGTTAAACGGGCTTACTCTAAAAAACTCGGAATGGTAGATTTTGGGCGATTTGGTGATGATAATGATGAATATGTGAAAGTTGCATTGATGAGACGTTCAAATGGAGCGAGCGATACTCAGACGGCTGTGACAAATGCTGCTGGAATTTTGTGCCCCAAAGTCGCCCTTTTGGTCGGGATCTGTGAAGCCATGAAACCGGAGAAGGCAAAACGTGGCGATGTTGTGATTTCTGCAAGATTGGCAGATGTTGTTTCGAATACGGCAAACCCAGTGAGTCGGAATATGGCAAAACTTAATCTGTATGCGGCTGATGGTTGGAATCCACCATTAAAAGACACGACTAATTTTGAAGTCGACGTTCACCGACAAGCTTTGATGTTAAGTGTCCCAGATGTTATTAAATATTGTGGAAGACAGCTTGAAGACTTAAAAAATCTTTTTCCAGATGCAATTGCTATTGAAATAGGGGGAATAGGTAGGTGGAAACTTCCTACCAGTGAGTGGTTCTACCATCCGCGTACTCCACACCAGAAAGGCTTCAAGCTAGCGAATAAATTTGTTAACCGGTTAGAAATTCTTAAAATTTTTAGCCTGAATGTGAAAGGCTCGTGTGCATAACTCAGCTTGTGAATACGTCAGGCGAAAGTCTATAAAATTATCATGTCTTCTCATCGCATCAAGTGTTTTTCATTTTGTGTTTAAATTTTAGGTCTATATAAAGCGGCACATGATCTTAAGATGGAATGGACCATTATAAGAGGTGTATCAACTTTGGCAGGTGAGAGTGATTCAGCCGAGGTGGCGAAACTTTGGAAGCGATTTGCTAGTGCTATGGCAGCATCTGTCGTACACAATATGTTCAAATCCCCTGTTGTTCTCGAAACCTGGCACTGAGAAGCGGAAAACACAAAAGGTAGTCATTCTTCTATAGCAAAATGAAATTGAATTTTTTAAATCATGAACTTTCTTCATTTTCCTTTTTCTCCATCCATTCTGACTTCCTACCTAACTACTTAAACTACCGTCCGATTTTTCCTGTTTCCCTTTCCGTATTCCTTCCTTACCAACGTCTGTTCTCTTATTTTATAGTTGCAGAAAAATCGGCAAACGGACATGTATTAAATACTCATTGAAAAAACGTTGGGTGCATGATGGAATGGCAAAAGATGTTGCAACCGGTTTTCCTCTGAAGGAAAAACATTTTTAGACCGGAAACTGAAAATCCTGTTTACATTATCTGAGTATTTAATCAACACTTACACTGTACATGTGTTTGTATATACGTTAGAGATGTTTCAAAATCAGAAACATTTTTGACAAATTTAATTTTTGTTAGACGTCTGTCTGTCGGACTTGAACTAAAAACTTTGAAGCCAAACTAGTTATCTGAGTGCCTTTCTTTTAGGTCGCAGTCGCAGAAATTTTTTTCTCAATCAAATTATTTTTCTACTCGAATGCACGGTGTAAATTAGGTTATAAATTAATGGTCTTCGTTTGCACAAATAGAATACCGTATATAGTTTATTCTTGTAACACTGGACCAATCAGTAACAATTGTTAAAACAAAGTTGAGTTGTCTAGTTTGCTTTAATATAGACTTGTACTCCAAGTACAAACATCTTAACCGTAAGGGTCTGTAAGTAGAATTACAAAGAATTCAAATA
Organism: Paramuricea clavata; assembly: GCA_902702795.2. NCBI lineage: Eukaryota > Metazoa > Cnidaria > Anthozoa > Malacalcyonacea > Plexauridae > Paramuricea > Paramuricea clavata. Next base: position 8,924 of record CACRXK020006699.1, on the reverse strand, counting down.
AAATTTGAAAGCATTTCAGCGTTTAAATGATTTCCTTCACAATTGCAGAATATTTGCCTTTTGAGAGATGTTGCCTTTTGAGAGATAAACCAATAAGGCTAAATGACTGCATGATATTCCGCTTTTCATTTTGAATTGACAATCAAGAACATAGCATGCCAATACAATGGCGTACTAACATTCTTTGCCCGCAACCAAATTCTGCCTGCTAATCTATAGGCGATGCGCTTGCGAAGAAGGCTTCAATCGAGATGAGTTTCCGAGTTTGTGAAGGTTTGAAAAAAGAATTCCGTTTGAGACAAGTCAGGGCTATTAAAATTTGACTTTGCATGGCCAGTTTTGTGATGGCTCTTTAAGTACATCATGCTGGGCACTGATTTCCATGATAAAGGACTTGTCGATCATGTAAACATTTTTAGCTTTCGATTATTCTGCAATTCTGAGTATGCAACACCGAATTCGAACATAGCAATATATACAACCATGAATCATCGTTGTATATTGTATTAAAATTTGATAGAACGAGTTGCCTTTGTATCATTATGTCTTGTGAAGGCAGTGATCCTATAGCATCACAACCACCACCACTTAATTTCAATCGCTCAACAGTATTTTGGGAGTATTTTGATAGTGAACCACATGGCTAGTCAAGAAATGAGATTTAGTCGCAACTACCGAATTCAATGCTTGATATTCATATATGAAACGTGTTCGACGAGATGTTTGTAAAAAGCTAAGAATTGTATATTTTGGTCGATATTAAAGCAGTATCAGATCCTATACTGACGGAAGTAAACAGAAAACAAAACTTTGGTAACCATTTTCCAGCGCATTGGCGGCATCTATTGTAGGAATATGTTCAAATATCCTGTTCATGTGCTATAGAAGACTGGGTTAACCACAACGCAGAACGTAATTCTGTTATACCGACTCCACACGTTTCCATCGATCAGTTTCTTAAAAGTACTGCTGGTACAAAAGAAGGCATGGTATACTGTATACCAACATAATGAAATTTTACTATCATCATATCTTCCTAATAATCCTTTCTTCCTTCCCTGTCTCATATTCTACTATCATTCGCCCAATTCATTTTCGTCCTTCTTTATCACTATCTTTCTTCATTTTCCCATTCTACACATCCATTTTTTTATCATCATCTAACTTTTGTTGTTTCTCTTTTCCCGTTTTTCCCCTACTTTGTTTCTTATTGACCTAAGGTACAATGGTAGCACAATTATAACTTAAGGACGAATTCACTCATGGAATTAACCTTTGGTCTACGATGAAACAAAGAAAGATGTTGCAACTGACCATACTTCTCTGTGAAGAACCATTTTGAAAGTGCTTGTCAGGCAATTTACAAATAACGTATAAACTCGAACCGGTCTATGCCAGCTTTATTAATTATAGGTAATGACACTAACGCCAGAAAGCGGCCGAGGATTGATAGGCCGCTGTAATTGGCCAAAGCTGTGGCTTATACCTCAATGCCATCTGTTTATATATGTCTTATGTATGTCATACAATTTTAAGCGAAATATATCAATCACATCATATAGGATATAGCATTATTTGGCAAAAATATATAAACAAATAAATAACTAAATAAAACACAAACCAAAGATCGCGGGTTCGATTCCTACCGCGGTCAAGCAAACTTTTCAGCTTGCCCGGTATGGACACACTCAGAGCAACATCAGAAACATATTTCTATTTTGTCGTTATTTTGACCCCCTCCTCTCCAGAGTGAAGGTAAACTTTTCGTGCCTCCTCCCTCATAAGCTTCTTTCTGACCCCCCCCTCCCCCAGTGTGGATTGAAAAATTAACAGCAATGAAACAGGTGTGCGTTCCAGGAAAAGTTAGATATTAGGACAATCTGTTTAATCCAAGGGAGCACGCCAGAAATACTTGTGTAAATTTATACTAACCTTTTAATTACATGTAAAATGTTTTCAATTTTCATCGGCCGCCATTTTGAATGTTGAAAGCGGTATTAGCGTATCGCAGGCGCAATAATTTATGTTCATCTTTGACATTAATTTATGTTACACGATGATACTCCGAAGGGCGACCGAGAAAGATCCGAAATTTAAAATAAGGCAGAGAAATAATAAAAAATAAAGAGGGGAGTGAAACGGCCGAACACGTGATGGGGTATTGGCCAATGACAATGCGTATATCCAATTTCGTTATCTGGCCATGCTCGTTGACCAAGAACTGTCGAATCTGAAATATATCAAAACTTGTATTGATTTGCATCGTTGCTCGCCAGCAGTGAATTTTCGACAGCAGAGAACAAATACATTTGCGAATGCTGGACACAAAATACAGTATTAATAATTCATGAAGGAAATTCAAAAGAAATGAATGTTTAATCAATGTATGTAACTCGTCGGATAATAGATTTGTAAATTGTCCTCATTTACATAAACTTCAGCTTCGATTTTCTCGGCTTAGACAATGTTTATTTTAAAATTACTTCGCCAATGAACTCATATGATGGACCGTCTTTTAAGCACGTTAAAACACGAGCAGCCGATGTTTATCTGATATACAAACTCTCGCCATTGTCCCCAATTTTAATAATATATTCTAATGTAAAATCAACGGTAAATCCGAAAATAATAAAAAAAAATTATTTTCTACAGTATATTATATTATATTTGTTGTTCTACAGTATATTATATTAAAATACTCGGTGGTTCCCGTAATAGTAGGTCTCATTTTGTTTCCGGTTTGTTCCTAGCAACATCAAATGTTCCTAGTAACAGTCAACCAGCATCAGTGGATCACGTGTTCGGTCGTTTCACTCCCCTCTTTATTTTTTATTATTTCTCCGCCTTATTTTAAAATTCGGATCTTTCTCGGTCGCCCTTCGGAGTATCATCGTGTAACATAAATTAATGTCAAAGATGAACATAAATTATTGCGCCTGCGATACGCTAATACCGCTTTTAACATTCAAAATGGCGGCCGATGAAAATTGAAAACATTTACATGTAATTAAAAGGTTAGCATAAATTTACACAAGTATTTTTGGCGTGCTCCCTTGCAAGTTGTGGACAGCTTGTTCCCAACTTGTGGAAAACTCGGGACAAGCAGTGCTAAAACAACTTGTCGACGGCTTGTTGGCAGACTTGCTACAAGATGTGAGATTTTTGCGTGTGTACCCACGTAAAAATCTTACATCTTGTCAACAAGATGCGTTCGCAACAGGTTTGTAGAAAGCTTTTCATCAACTTCCTATAAAGGTTGTCACTCACAACTTGTTAAGAAATTGTTGAAATGACAAATTGCTACAAGGTTGTTGAGCTCAACAGACTTCTTACAAGCTGTTCCCACAACTTGTTATCGTTCTGCAATTCATCAATTTCTTAACAAGTTGTGAGCGACAACCTTGTAGCAAGTTGATGAAATAACAGCATTGTTACAACTTTGTTAATAAGGTTACTACAAGCCTGTTGCGGAAAGTTTTGTAGACAAGTTGATAGAACGGAATTGTCGCAACTTGTTGACAAGCTTGCTACAAACATATTTCAAACACATCTTGTCGACAAGTTGTTGGAACAGCATTGTCATAATTTGCTAACAAGCTTGTTACAAGCCTGTTGAGGAATCATCTTGTCGACAAGTTGATGGAACAGCGTTGTCAAAACTTGTTAACAAGCTTGCTGCAAGCCTGTTAAGGAGATATCTTGTTGACAAGTTGATGGAACTGCATTGTCACAAATTGTTAACAACCTTGTTACAAACCTGTTGAGGAGACATCTTGTTGACAAGTTGAAACAGCATTGTTACAACTTGTTAACAAGCTTCCTACAACCCTGTTGCGAAAAGTCTTGTTGACAAGTTGATCGAACGGCATTGTCATAACTTGTTAACAATCTTGCTACAAGTCTATTGCGAAAAGTTTTGTTGACAAGTTGATGGAACGGAATTGTCACATCTTGTTAACAAGCTTGCTACAAGCCTGTTGCGAAAAGTCTTTTTGACAAGTTGATAGAACGGCATTGTTTCAACTTGCTAACAAGCTTACTACAAGCCTGTTGCGAAAAAAATTCTTGACAAATTGATAGAACGGAATTGTCAGGTATTAGCAAGCTTGCTACAAGCCTTTTGCGAAAATTCTATTTCACAAGTTGATGGAACAGCATTGTCACAACGTGTTAACAAGCTTGCTACAGCCTGTTGCGCAAAGTCTTTTTGGCAAGTTGATGGAACAGCATTGTCACAACTTGTTAACAAGCTTACAACAAGCCTGTTGCGCAAAGTCTTTTTGACAAGTTGATGGAACAGCATTGTCACAACTTGTTAACAAGCTTGCTACAAGCGTGTTGCGATAAATCTTGTTGACAAGTTGGGGGCCATTAACAAAGGATGTCCGCGCCGAGGGGGGGGGAGGGGGGTTTGGAAAATCAGGACAAACTCGGGCATAGTGGGACAGGGGGGGGGGGTTAGCAATCCGGATGTCCGAAATTTAAAAAAATTCAAAAACAAATTTCTTTTTCCGTCTATTTTGAGCAGTCCTTCCCATTGTGAAATTGGCATTTTGACTATGCGGTTAACACTAGATTTTGTTTTAATTAGTAATTTATATGTTTTTGTGT
>CACRXK020006698.1:0-24603 GCA_902702795.2 Paramuricea clavata | reverse complement strand
CCTTGCCCAAACCCCTTGCTCACCCCCCTTGCCCATCCCTCTTGTTCATCCCCCTTGCCCACTCCCCTTGCCCACCCCCCTTGCCCATTTCATCCCCCTTGCCCATCCCTCTTGTTCATCCCCTTATCCATCCCCCTGCTCACCCTCCATAAAAAGATCATAGTTCACTGCATCTCTGTAACTTATTTATCACCAGGAAATCTGCCTTTAATCACTGAGAAAGCAGAGAGCTCATTGGGTTCCCTCGACAGTGGCTTTGATTCCCAGTCGATGGAGGTTGACGAGGACGGCAGGATAGAGGATGGGATGATTGGGGATAAGTGTGGTAAAAGATTATCCCCAAATGCCCCAACATCATCACCTGAGCTGCTGCAGGCTGTGAAGAAGTGTAGAGAAAACACAGAAATCTCAGAGAAGGTATTAGGAAGTACAATATATACACAAGTAAACGGGAGGAGAATATAAACTGTAAACAAACACATAATTGATATTTGCTGTGTTAGTGTAATGTACTCAGGTGAATAAGATGCTTGTGATGTTACTCTGAGTGTATATCCGTACCGGGCAAGCTTGAAAAATATGCCTGGCCACGGTGGGAATCGAACCTACTACCTTTGGAATACTAGCCCGGTGTGGAAATACACTCAGAGTAACATCACAAGCATCTTATTCACCTGAGTACATTACACCAACACAGCACATATCATGATTACTAGATTACATTGATATCGAGGGAACTAGACTCAGTTCCGAAATATCACATACTCGAACCGAGTCTGACCGCGTAGCTCAGTTGGCAGAGCATTGGGCTAGCATTCCAAAGGTCGTAGGTTCAATTCCCACCGTGGCCAGGCATATTTTTCAAGCCTACCCGGTGTGGAAATACACTCAGAGTAACATCACAAGCATCAAACACATAATTATCGCATTTAATTCCTTGCTCATTAATGAATTTTTAATGAGTATGAGAATATTAATTGTAGTTTTATTTATAGTTGGCTGTGACGAATGAACAACTGAAGACCGGAATTGCTCAAATATTTAACGTGTGCTTTGATGTAAGTGTATATTAAATGTGGTACATATTGGGCGCTAATATCGTTATATATAAGTACATAATATAACTATTTTATATTGTTAGTTTTTAAAACTGTTCTGGATAAAACATTTTAGGAAACGAAAATACTATCGTCTACTGCTCAATATCTACCAGAGACTTCTGAAGAATTATGTAAGAATTCCTCTGCAGGTACAGTATGCACATAAAAACACACAAGTTGTTACAGGTCTGCAAACAAGTTGTTACAAATCTGTTCACAAGCTGTTGACAAGTTTGTTAACACTGCTCGTTCCCAGTTGTTGTAACAAGTTTGGAAAAAGCTGTTAAGAACTCGTAACAATCTTGATGGCATTATCAGACTTCTTGCAAGGTTGTTGTAACAAGTTTGATACAGTCATGATATAAGAAGAATGTTACAAGGTTGTAACAATATTGTTACATATCATGACTGCATCGGACTTTGAGGACTTGTTGGAACAACCTTGCAACAAGTCTGATGATATCTGGAAAACGTGCTCATTTATCGATAAATATATAATGTATAAAAATTGCAGCTTTTGCCGATATGGAAGTGTTCATAAACGATGCATTAATGGAGAAAATCGCTGTTGATAAATCACAAGAGAAGGAAAATTCTTCATCTTGCAAAAATAAAGAAAACGAAATGTTGGATTTTGGCGCGGAACAGTTTCTTTATTTCATGGAGTCGTATGGCAGAGTTAACAAGATCGAAAAGGAATATCATAAGGTACAATAGACTGAGTGTACTATTTATTACATTCTTGTCCCAATTAACTCAATAGTCAATAGCCTCATTTGTACGTCTGCTGTGCCAAAACAGGCAATCATGGATACAAGGCCATTGGGGCAAAAGTGCAACAAACAGTAAAGTGTACTATTATTGGGTTACTTGATCAACTACTGTATTGATTCATTCTTTTCAGCGCCGTTTAGATGAAGTCTGGAGTGGGATGTTAAGACAGGCAAAGACGCAAGCATTAAGATTTTCTTCACTTGTACTTCAAGGAACATTCTCTGAGAGGTCTGTCAATGGACCATTTGCATTATAGACTAAATTTTGATCTAAACAAGTCTAGACAAAAATTTCATCACAGCTTGAAAGAGCATCACAAAATTAGTAATATTCCAAAGTTTTGTTGCGAAATGTTGTAAAATGCGGATCATATAGCCTTGCGAAGTTTGCCGTTTTTCAGTTATTTTCTATTACAAACGGGAAATTGACAGCCCCAAAGGGTATTGGGCTGTCAATTTCCCCCGCGTATAAATGCAAAATGACTGAAAAACGGCAAACTTCGCAAGGCTATATATTATCCGCATTTTACAACATTTCTCAACGAAACTTTGGAATATTACTAATTTTGTGATGCTCTTTCAAGCTGTGATGAAATTTTTGTCTAGACTTGTTTCGATCAAAATTTAGTCTATAATGCAAATGGTCCATTGGTCTACCATTTTGTAAATGAAAACAGCAACGAATTAGCTAGACTAGTAAAACTGTTTCTCGTTTTCATATGAATGTAAAACCATAAATCAAGTCCTGTTTAATTCCTATATAGGTCAGTCCTCAGACCCAGTCCATTGCTACCGTATTTACTTGAAGATAAAACCAAGCGAGCTCCAGGATTTCTCGATGATCTGATTCAAATGTTGTCTGACGATGCCGTTGCCATGGAAACAGTATTTGCACCCGTATTGTTGGGTCTTGCAGAGCGAGTTAAGAATTGCTCCATGGCGGACCCGAGTTATAAATACCCTCTAGAGGCGATGGCAGAACTTTGTGAAATACGACTAGGATCAGCTTCGAATAGACCTATATGTAACCTGGTATGGAAATATTAACTTGTTGCAGGGTGTTCACGGGCCTTGAAAATCCTGGAAAAGTGCTTGAATTGGAAAAAAATTCCAGGACTGGAAAGTTCTTGAATTAAGATGTTGATTAAAATTACTGAATAAAGTGGATTATTTACGGCAAATCCGTGCCATTTTCAAAGATTTTTCCGAGATGTAGGTCCTTGAATTTACTGAAAAAAGGCCGTGAAAATCCTGGAAAAGTCCTTGAATTTCACCTTCACCAAAGGGTGGAAACCCTGTTATTGGTAAACCACATTCTGAGTCATATGTGACACTAGTTTTCACGTGGAAAAGTGGCTTTCTCTGACCTTTAAGGCCCATTTACACTTGCAATAGACAAATCCCATTATAGACTAATTTTAAAACTAGGCAAGGAGATGCACATAGATCACCACAGCTAGAAAGAGCTACAATTGCAATTGCAAAGTTTGGTTGCGAAATGTTGTAAAATGTGGAGAATATAGCCTTGCAAAGTTCGCAAATTTTGTATACTTTTGTATTTCGCGTGGAAATTGCTACCACATTTGGGCCGAAAATGGTAGCAATTTCCGCACGCAATACAAAAGTATACAAAATTTGCGAACTTTGCAAGGCTATATTTTCCGCATTTTACAACATTTCGCAACCAAACTTTGCGATTTTACTCATTTTAGCATGCTCTTTCCGGGAATATACTTTTTTGCCAAGATCAAAAAATTAGTCTATAATGGGAATTGTCTATTTGTGCAGCGATTTTAGGTGCGATGTTTTTCTTTTGGTGGATGTGAACGAGTGAATGAGTTATAAATGTTCAGGTGAGGGTACATGTACTCCAGTGAACTCTAAGGGAACTGGAACGATAACTTGGCGGCCATCTTTGAAGCCAAATTGAAGGCCGCCATGTACGTATGGAGTGGAAAATACGCCACCAAAAAGATGTCTGTTTTCGACCACTAAATAGCTGTATTTCAACAAGGAAAAAAGCTAAAAACTTTCAACAATACCTGAAATTTAATACAAAACATGTTTCCAGAACGTAGAGCAGTTATAAAGTTCTTTTTTCAGGAGTCAAAGTGCGAAGTTTTTTTCGGCACGTTCAAAAACTTGTGTAATATTTTGAATATCAAGCTGTTACCCAGGAAGTTTTTGCTGTTAGTGGATGTAAAATACTTAGAACTATCCAGGAAACCAGGTTTGAATCTTTAAAGTTGAAGCCTTTTGATAAAAAAGTACTTTTTCTTGCTGATTTTCGCTCAAAAACAAACTTTTGACTGAATTTCCCGCTCCTCGAAACTCTCCCCAGTCCTTTTGAAAGTTAATTTATTGCTGGCCGTGCTCGCGAGAAGCGCCATTTTGGCTTCAGGCAAGTATGGGCATGTTTATCTGCAGTTAGCGTTCCAGTGTTATTACAGTTCACTGATGTACTCCGAACATTCATAGCTCATCTGCTCGTTTACATGCATCAGAAGGAGAAAACATTGCAAGTGTAAGCGGGCTCCAAGACAAGTCCCCGCCAGAGTTCCTGCGTCTTATAGCATCGGGAGAGAACGTATTCCACAATAATTACATGATCTCTATTGTTTCTTGTCTTTAAGATGGTTAAACTGCCTTCATGGCTGCCCAAACCTTTGTCTGAAGCGTGTGGTAACGAACTGGAGAGACTATCGTTACTTGGACCCTTCTTCAGTCTCTCTGTTTTTGCTGAGGACTCGGTAAGTTCACTCAAAAAATGAAAGCTCTCGGCCAACTTGGAAATATTGTTGCGATAAGTTTTGAAAATTGCGGACTGTCCTCGAAATGTTTGCCATGCTCTCTTGTTGAGGAAACAAAATTTATTTCCTGAGTGATTTTTGTCATGGAAACAATAATTTATTTTTGTCAATCTTTGGAAAATGTGGCTAGGAAACAAAGTTTCATGGTTTGCCCACCTTCGGAAAATATGGCTATAGGAAGAATGTTTCCTGGTTTGCCCACCTTCAGAAAATATGGATAGGAAATAATGTTCCTGGTTCGCTCACCTTCAGAAAATATGGCTAGGAAACAATGTTTCCTGGTTTGTTCAGCTTCAGAAAACATGGCTAGGAAACACTGTTTCCTGGTTTGCTTACCTTCAGAAAACATGGCTAGGAAACGATGTTTCCTGGTTTGTCCACCTTCAGAAAATATGGCTAGGAAATAATGTTTCCTGGTTTGCCCACCTTCAGAAAATATATGGTTAGGAAACAATGTTTCCTGGTTTGTTCAGCTTCAGAAAACATAGCTAGGAAACGATGCTTGGGCAACAATCTTTTTAATCTATTCACGAAGTATTCTTTGCTTTTGTGCATCAACTTATATTGTACACTGTGTTTCCTTGCAGGAAGCGGTTGCTGAGAAGTATTTTTCTGGCACGAATATGAAAAAAGATGCAGTGATTTTGAGCACAAATCAACTCAGACAGTCTTTGCGTATTGTTAGGGTGGGTATTGATTGTATTTTCCAACTGTGCCAATATTCCAATGCTATTCTAAGTCAAAATCGGCAAGAAATAAAGCGTTCATATATGCATGGAAAATCATATCCCACACTTGACTAAGATCCCACCTGGCCTGGCTCGTTTTCAATATGAACACAAATTCAATTTTATGTGCGTTAACAATAGATGATTCGACTAAGTCGATAGACTAAGATAGATTAGTCTAAAGCTGGAATCACGTATCAAAAGGCATGTAGATTTCAATCAGTTTCTTGGTTTGCTCGGTTCATATGTTGTTTTTTTCTTAACTTTCAGAATGAACTGTTCAAGATAATTCACAGTTTATTGGTGTCAATGGAAAGCAGAGAAAAGACTCTCGAATATTTAGCTGAAGTTCTATCAAGGAATCGTAAACGCTCTCATATTCAGGTAGACTTATTAAATTGAACTGTTGAACATTCGAACACAAAAAGCAGGCAATGCCATGGAAAATTACAGCAGTGATTGTAAAATTGAAAGCAGTATGTATTTCTTTCCGTACAGAGTGATGATACAAAACATTCCTCGAATGGGTTCATGACAAATTTCCTGTCCGTCTTGCAAACGCTATGCCACAAAGTCACTTTAGATAAGGTCGGTTTGAGTAAGTCGCCTCGGTTACATGTGAGAAGAGTGCTTTCAGATTCTACCAAACACCGTCGGTGACGTGGGTTTCTTTCTGTGGTAACACTGGGCAAATTGGAGATGGCCCTTTCTGGACTTCTAAGGGAAGCAACTTAGAACTGATTGAGTTATCCCGAATAAAAAAGCTAGTTTAAAAGTCTAGATTCTTCCTGTAGTAACAATGGATCAATAAGGAGTGATTCTTTGTTGAACAGTTTGGTTCAGACAGCGCTATCGTGTATAATATAAAGTTAGTTTAGTTTAGTTTAGTTTACTTCGACGGAAACTTTTCATTGAATACCAAGTTATTTTTTTGCTAGATCAATCATTACTATCTGCACCATCCCAAGAGTCGTATTGATATTTCTCAAGACACAAAGATGAAAGGAACTTCGGAGGAGATTAAGAAATGGAAGAATGAGCTGAGTAAGTCTTATCTCCAGCTCCATAATATATCTGACTGCATCTAACCTCCCCCCCCCCCGGTGCGTCTCATTTCTAGTGGTTTGAATCCTTGTGAAAAGTCATTAAAATTTGTGGCTTCGTTCCTTTTCAGATTCAAACATGGAGTGGAAGCCAGTGAAATTTCCAACGGAATGTTACTTCATGTGTTTTCAGTGTCATCACCTGTCCATCATGCCATGCTTGCAGCAATACTCGAGGACATGGAGGACACTTAGGGACATGACTAGGATGGTAGAGGAACTCGAGGGACGCGAGGGAGAATGGAAGGATACACCAATGGCAGCAAGGAATAAATTATTGCTAAAGCGATGGAAGGAAAAAATAAAGGTAACCCAAACGTTAATGCACAGTTGTATGTCGGTATTAGGTTAGCATAATAGTTCAGGGGGCGTTTGTTCGAAGGCCGGATATATTTCTCAACCATTGTAAAATTTCTTGAAAACTATGGATTGATTATGTTTTTTTCTACATGCAGAAACTGATGGACTCGAAAGTTTGTTCAGATGTAGTGTTATTAGATCCAGACTTTCTACACAACTGTCTTAAATACTATAGCTCGACAGCAGAATGGATTGTTATGCTGATGAGAAATTTTAAACAAAGGTATTATAACTTGAACATATATAACATGGATATATATAGCTTTCGCACTTGATAGGTTTATCAGATATTATTAATCTGTTCTTCCTAGAGTTCCAGTATAAGGATCATCGCTTATTGTTTCAGTCTTAATTACTATACTATATTTCACAACTAACTACATGTAACTTTATTTATACTGGATAGTTCTATCTGTTCTAAACTGTTCTTCCTAGAGGTCCAGTAACGTGCTATCCCTTATTGATCCAGTGTTACTATATAGGTGCAACCTGAACTAAACTACATTTATTGATACTGGATGGTTCTAAGGTCGTGTTCTTCTAAAGGTCCAGCAATGGTCATCCCTATATTTGTCCAGTGTTGCTACTATACTTCCAAGAGGAAACCTAGAGTCTAACTGGAAACACTCTCTTCTCAAATACGACTGATAATTCGACAACTGTATATCGTAGGGATAGAACCACCAGCATTTCCATTCACCATTTTATACTATTGTGTTTCTCCGCAGTCCAGTTGAGCTGCCTTTAGGCGCTGAAGTTCCGCAATTATTTGCTGCTTTGCCGGAATACTATATAGAAGACATCGCAGATTTTCTTACTTTTATAAACGTGTAAGTATGACGTTGTTTTAGATATTCGGCCCATGCAAGTGACTTCATTGACGTCTTTTTCAGTCAAACGCAAGATCTTATCAATTAGTCAACATCTACTGTTTATTTCAGCCATGGTACAGAAAATCTGCAAGTTGCGTCAATGAAGAATATTGTTATGTTAATGATCTTGGTGATATGTAGTCCTTCGTATTTGTCTAATCCTTACCTTACTGCTAAATTAATAGAGGTTCGTCTCTTTTAAATGGCTTTAAAAACGACCCATCTTATGAGTTCGTTGGCGAAGTAATTTTAAAAATAAACCTTGTCTAAGCCGAGAAAATACAAGCTAAAGTTTATATGTAAATATATTAATATGATTTTTTATCACATATAAAACCACCAACACGGTAAAGATTTCCTTTGTCTTTTTTCCTTTGTCTTTGAGTTTTTGAAGTTTCATATATATCTATTGCGTGTGAAGCATTATCTATCCTAATCGCCTAACCCTAATCGTGACCTAATGTCGTTCATTTGTTTCGTTTAGGTAATATTCATAGGTATTTTGGTCAATCAACCAAAGGAATGTCCTTGGGTAGAAACGTTAAAATACGATCCGATATGCCGGGACAAACTTTCTCCTGCGTTGATGAGATTTTATACAGGTAAACTAACTAACTAAATAAAGACATTGCATTATATAAACTATACTGACTTTATTGATCTTGGATAGATCTATCAGTACCAAACTATTATCCCTAGAGCTCTAGTAATGTCCTTCCTAGCCTGTCCAGTCGTATTGCTGGAGGAAACTGAAGTATACGTGGTGAAAATGTGCGGTGTCAATGATAAATTGACAATATTTAACTATTATTTTGTGTTTCTAAAACTATGTAAACTACAAAATAAACAAAGTAATTTTAAGAGAAACGCCAAAAACACTTTTCATCACAATAAAGCGACATTGAAAATAAATGCCTCTGAATAAATTTCTAGATGTGGAATCCACTGGTTCTTCAAGCGAGTTTTATGACAAGTTCAGTATTCGTCACCATATCTCAGTGATAGTAAAAGAACTATGGAAAGACTTGTATCATAAGCTCGCTATACTTGAACACAGCAGATCAAACGAGTTTGTACGCTTCGTGAATATGTTAATTAACGATACAACTTTCTTACTGGACGAGTCTTTGAACTGCCTCAAGTCAATCAATGAAATACAACAGTTGATGAAGAATAGACCCGAATGGGAAGCTTTGACCAGGGTGAGTGTTATCTTGGACGTACAGAGGCGCAGGGCACATTGGCTTTCGTTATGTCTTTCGTTATGTCTTTCGTTATGTTTGCAACTCAATTTGTGTGTGTTTGTTGTTTGCTTGTTTGTTGTGTGTTTGTTTGTTTGTTTGTTTGTTTGTTTGTTTGTTTGTTTGTTTGTTTGTTTGTTTGTTTGTTTGTTTGTTTGTTTGTTTGTTTGTTTGTTTGTTTGTTTGTTTGTTTGTATAATTTAACAGACGGTGGAGCTGAAAAATGCATGAATACATAACTTTTTATCGACAAGATATCTCAAAATGTTGTGCAAGGTTGTTTATAAATCGTGAATCTGTAAGGTCTTTAGGAGCACAAAGCCAAAAAGGTAGATTGAAATATGATTTACTAAAACTCGCTGGCGGTGGTGTGAATTCTACCGGCTATATACTATATAGTGTTGATAATGTAATGACTTTTTTCGTACTATGCTGTCTGTTATCACAGGAAGCTCGTACCACACATCAGCGTCAACTGGCCAGCAATGAAAGGCAATGCAAATCTTACTTAACGTTCGCCAATGAAACTGTGGACATGATGCATTATTTAACGAAGGAGGCAAGAGAACCTTTCTTGAAAGCGGTAAGGAGCTTATTTCCGACGGCGTGCTATTAGTCATATCCTAATTCCAACCATAACTTTTATTCTAATCCTATCCCTGTGAGCACCTTATATATCTGGAGTGAGAATTCGAGTCCAAGCCAAGATGGAGCTGTTGGACGTCAGTTTCAGTCCCTACAGCATGTCAACAAGATGTGTTCGCCCTAGTTGTTTCTAGTTGTTGACAAAAGTCTGGAACAAGTCGTGGTCATCTTGTTACAAGCTAGGTTGATGAGGCCAACAGACTCGCAACAAGTTGCTCCAACAAGTCTGATATTGTCTGCACGTAACAAGTTGTTAACAAGTTTATGACAACAAGCTCGTAGCAACTTGTTACGAACAACCTGTATTAGTCTTGTTGGAACAACTTGGAGCAAGTCTGTTACCGTCGTCAACCTTGTAACAACGTGATAACAGCTTGTTCCAGATTTACCACAACAACCACGGAAACGCAAGAACTCCCTTTACAAATGCCAGAACTTGGTTTTCAAATGCCAGAACTACCTTTTCAAACGCCAGAACTCCGTTTTCAAACGCCAGAACTTCCTTTACAAATGCCAGAACTCCCTTTGGAAATGCCAGAACCCCCTTTTGAAATGCCAGAACTTGGTTTTCAAATGGCAGAAGTACTTTTTCAAACGCCAGAACTCTGTTTTCAAACGCCAGAACTCCCTTTATAATGGGAGACCTTGGTTTTCAAATGCCAGAAGCACCTTCTCAAACGCAAGAACTCCCTTTACAAATGCCAGAACTCCTTTTACAAATGCCAGAACTCCTTTTACAAATGGCACAACTTGGTTTTCAAATGCCACAACTATACCTTTTTAAACACCAGAACTCCCTTTACGAATGCCAGAACTCCCTTTACAAATACCAGTACTCCCAGAACTTGGTTTTCAAACGCCAGAATTCTGTTTTCAAAGTGGGAACAGATAATACGAACACATTCTGTAAAATAAGAGCAACAAAATTTTCATTTACAATGCATTTTGATTTTTTTATTCTGTTTCTTCAGGAACTTCGTGATCGACTTGCCGCCATGCTCAACTACAATCTCACCCAACTATCTGGTTCAAAATGTCGAAATTTAAAAGTAAATATCACCATCAAATTTTACCTATTTCATTTTATAAACATGACTATAATACTAGTTTCTTCTCTAGGTCGAGAATCCTGAGAAATATAACTTTGATCCAAAGACATTGCTGAATCGTATAACAGATATATATCTTCATTTGGATTCTTCAGAATTTGTAGAGGCTTTAGCGGCTGACGAGGTATTTGTGTCTTATTCACCTAAAGTTCCCCCTTGAGATCCAGCGAGATACATCACTTATTTGGCCAGGGTTACTGCAGGAGAAAACTAGACTGACTAACTTTACTTTTACTGGTAGCTCCATCGCTTCTAAAAGTAAGTTTCATCCCGTATTTGTCCATGTTACTACGGAACATTATTTATGCTGGAAAGCTCGATCACTTTTTCTCTAAATTACTCTCGATCCCAGCAAAGCCCATGTCTTACAAGCTTCTAACAGAAATATATTGTTTTAGCGTTCGTACAAGAAAGAATTGTTCGTCGATGCCTGCAAATATTTGAGGAAAGCAAACCTAAAGACAGAGGTATGGTTCCCCACTGTTTTCTTAAATTTATTTATTTACAAATTATTAAATTAACGGCAGTTTTTGTTAGCTTCAATGTATTTATTATTATTTTGCAATATATGTTTTATAGACGGAATTAACAAATTTCCAAATCATGTCAGAGAATGTGGAAAAGAAAAAAAATGAAAATGCTCAAAAGGAGGAAGACTTTGGGGACGCGCCGGAGGAATTCAAAGGTGGGTGGTATGTACCAGTGGAGGGTAATCGCCGAATCGCGTGAATCCAATGTTGACGGGACAAGAAATATGGCAACACACACTTAAATGTAAAAAGGAGATATTTCATTTTTGGTCGTCTAAAAAGTTGATATTTGATAGCAGATATTTCTGCCCTTTCACATATTTGACGCCTGTCACCATATATTTTGTCCCTCCAAACGATGAATGCACTGTGATCTCTTTTGGGGAAAGGCTAGATGTATGAGCTTCCCTTATTCGTCCAGTGTTACTATAACAATATTGTCAACTGCAAACATTCTTCGACTCTTTACTGATTAGATCCTCTTATGGATACACTAATGGTTGAGCCCGTGCTTCTTCCGACCAGCGGTAAAATCATGGACAGAGCAGTGATCACACGTCATCTACTAAACTCATCAAACGACCCATTTAACAGAAGTCCCTTATCTATGGATCAGTTAGTGCCAGGTAAATTAGATATAAGGTTTCCTATATGTCCTATTGTCCTTTGCCTATTATTCATTGTTCTATTGTTCTTTTCTCATTGTTCCATTGTTCTTTTCCTATTGTTCTATTGATCTTTTCCTATTGTTCTTTTCCTATTGTTCTATTGTTCTTTTAATATTGTTCTATTGATCTTTTCCTATTGTTCTTTCCTATTGTTCTTTTCCTATTGTTCTATTGATATTTTCCTATTGTTCTTCCCTATTGTTCTTTTCCTATTGTTCTATTGTTATTTTCCTATTGTTCTTTCCTATTGTTCTTTTCCTATGGTTCTTTTCTATTGTTCTATTGATATTTTCCTGTTGTTCTTTCCTATTGTTCTTTTCCTATTGTTCTTTTCCTATTGTTCTATTGTTCTTTTCCTATTGTTCTATTGATATTTTCCTAATGTTCTTTTCCTATTGTTCTTTTCCTATTGTCCTATTGTTTTTGTTTAGCAACGGACTTGAAGGAGCGAATTCAAAAATGGATAGAAACGAAATCTCGTTCAAAAGCTGATGGGAATTAAATGAAGTGTAAATTTAATTAATATATAGAAGTCTAGGTTTGTTTTTGTAGCGTTTAATAATACTCGCTAATACATGCGTCACCTGTATAATTTGTTCTTTTATCAATGGATATCACTAGTAACGGTTCTTTCATAAAACGTTTCGAATCTAAGCTGTGTATTTTTAATATAACATGTCAGCTTGCATGTGTATTTATTTTGTTTGCATCGAGATTGTTGTAAACACCCATCGTATGAAATGTGAATAAATGATAAATTGTAACTTCTCGTCATTCCAGTTCTTGATGTTGTTACTGTTGTTGTTCTGCTTGTTCATGTCCAAGTTGTTGTTTCTTTTGTTTTTGATCATATACTATAACATGTTAATTTGCGCAATATAAATATTATCTTGGTGGTATTGTTGTTGGTGGTGGTTGTGGTGGAGATAGTGATGTTGATTTAAAATTCTGCAAAGGCTTTTAAATATCCACAGGTCTTAGACCCTTCCAAGGTTAACGACGCCATAATGAAACACAATAGTGCATGGGGTGCAAACACAATGGAATTCCCTTTTGGGAAATTTGCAGGGGGTGCAAATACAATGGTGAAAACAATAGATTCAAGATGGCGTCCTTAACCTTAGAAGGGCTTATTATTCAACGTCTATTATTAGCGTACATTTTAACAGCAACTTTTATTAAACCATTATGAGAAATAACATCGTTTTCCATTTCAAATATTTCATTTATATACAGCTATAAATCTTTGAAGAGCTAGGCAAAATTGGTTGGTATAATTTATGTATTACACAATATAATATCACCTGAATGTTAACATTTCTAATTCTTGCAACTTATTTTGAAATTAAACACTACGAATATATAGATAGACAGTGACCAATTTATTTGATAAAACAACTTTTTATATAAAAACATTACAAAAATGTTTTCAAATACATATTCATTTGTCTGTGAACATTTCATTAGCAAGGTTTTCAGAACAGGAAAAATCCTGATGAACCGTTATTTGAACTGGATGGGGACTTTCCACCACCACCGAAACTAAAACTAAATCCACCAGAGTTGTCTTCTTGTCCCCGATTTGGCGACGATGACGATCCGAAGAGAGAAAATCCGCCGCCATCAAAGGATTCATTGTCTTGATTGTTATTTTGACCAAACATATTACCACCTGGCGAAGTTGATGATAGGAAGTCATTACCAGCATCAGCTGTGGAAGCACCAAAGGAAAATGCTGTCTGAGCAGTAGAGGCCCCTGAAATGAGAGGTACAATAGTCATTCGTTTTTCCATATTGTTTTGTTCTTTTTGTATTGTTCTCTTCCTGTTGTTCTATTGTTCTCTTCCTATTGTTCTATTTTTTCCCTATTGTTCTATTGTTCTTTCCCTATTGTTCTATTGTTCTTTCCCTATTGTTCTCTCCCTATTATTCTACTGTTCTCTCCCTATTGTTCTCTCCTTATTGTTCTTTGCCCCTTGGTCTATATGTTATTCAAACAAACAAACCTTGTGGTGAATTAGAGGAAAGAAAGTTTGTTCCACCTCCTACATTGGGAGATGTCGAACCAAACGAGAAACCCTTTCCAGGACTTGAGGTTGCTAGAGTAATTGAGAAATAGTAACTTATGATTATTTGAACTGTCAGGACTTAAAGATACAAAAATATATAGTTCTGTCAGAGAGAATTTTGATATCCACCTGAATTTGACGGCGATGATTGCATATTAAATATACTTCTATTCCGGGCAGGAGACTGTTCAGAATTTGCCTGCGGTAAGATATATATAATATTGGAATATTAGGGTCATAGGATTGACTGAGGAATGAACAAGTTACTTGCAAAATTACTCAAAAATTACTGTATACATTCATTACTGCACCTGGCCGAATAGATTCTGATCTTGTCTCTCTTGTTGTTCAAAAGGGTGGAAGAAATTGAGAGAGATATCATGTTGCTGATGTTGGTCATTCAGTGGTGCTTCGTAACTCATCCCATCAGCTTCATTCTGTTGATCGTCGTCTTCTCGCTGTTGCTGATTAACCTAAGATGAGGGGTATTAGGAATTCATCAGGGAACACGAAAAAGTTGTTAGATAATGGAATATCGTCTTTGGAAGCGCATGCGTGTCAAACAAGACGTATGTTTGTACGAGATAACTCGCGTGTCATTATCACCAAAAACTGTTATTGGCAAAGGCTTTGCTTGCAATCATGGTACATCAATGAAATCTGGATCAGACCTTTACTCCCTATCAAACAACTAGTACTGGTCACTGAGAACTGGTAGGTGTCACAGTTTCATTAAGCACCATCGTGCAAAAGATGGTCATCAACCGACAGTTTTCCAAGTCGGAAAATAAGGTTAATTTCGTTTCACTATAAATAGTGATCTTAGTGATTTAATTTAATTCGCTTTCTTCTATAAATGCCAACAGTTCTCAGATTGATCGTCACCTACTTCCTCTTAAACCTTCCACCAATATATACTTCACCTGATTATTGTTGCCGTACATGGAACGCCCAGTGTACGTAAATCCTGCACCAGGTGATTGTGTGGCCTGTCTCATGTACTGTATGTGTTTATTGAAGTCTAGTGGACTTCTTGCAGCTGATAGGTTCACTGGTGTGCCTGCTTTTGATTGATTAACTGGTGTCACGTGGCCTGTACTTGTTGGCGTGGTAGGTGCATGGGTGGTGACGGCAGTAGTTTCTTGTGAAGATTGCTGAGATTGTTCCATCGGTGAATCTGAAGGTCTGCCTGAAGTAATGAGAATTTGAGATACGTGAGCAGGCAGAAGGATATGTAAATTAACCGAATAGCTCTATCAGTTCTAAATTGTTCTACAATGAACCCAGTAAGGCCCATCTGTTGGCTAGTGTTACTTTAAGAACTAGATGTACCTTGCTCTTTGTTTTGTTCATTGGAAGATGGTGTCTTTGGTGCAGCTACTAATTGATGAACAGTACTTGTCTGACTGATGCGGGGTGCTTGTTCTCTTGCGTCTTGCTGATCTCGTAAATCTCCACCATGATTTTGCTGATGTGAGGCTTGGTTCCTTGCTGACCGTCCTAACATTGCGGTAGCTTGAGTAAAAACACGCGAAGTAGTAACCGTCTCTTGTCTGAGGTTCAAAGTTTGGTGGTCATTCGAACTTGGGTCTGCTTGTAATGATCACTTCATTGCTCTGTTGAATTTCATTCACTCTTGCTGGTTCGGTCAGGACTGCAATATTGTGTATGAATTCAGTGAAAACACTTACTAATTAACTATCTTAATTTCTACTGGATAACTCTATCCGTTCTAAACAGTCCCCCATATAGCGGGTCCTGTAAGGGATTGTTGCTCCAGTATTGTTACAGAAGGAAACTGAGCTACCTTGGACCTACCCTGTACATTTTCATTGCTTTGAATTGTTACACTACTCTCATTTTCTGCCAAATCCATTTGTCTTTGAGTTTCCATCTCCAATTTATTCTTCACATCTTTCAATTCTTGTACTTTTTTCCTTGCTTTAGTGGCTGTGCTTTCTGTATCCAAGAACAGGCCAGCTCTTTTGGGGATATGGTTAAAAAAGTCAAACTGCATAGAATAATTTTGGTCAGAATGCAGAAGGTGCGTGTGGTGCTGGTGGCTCATGTGGTTGTTGTTGCATATGTGCCTTTTACCTTTAATTAAGGCCCATTTCCACTCGAGAAAAATTTCCACGAACAGAAAATTTTCCGAAAATATTGTTAAAAGTTGAAAATTTTTTCAACTTCAAATTTTTTTCCGACGGAAAATTTGTGTCGGCCAATCACATTTTACAAAATTTTCTTTCTCCGGAAAATTTTCCTGAGTGGAAATGGACCTTTATGACCGGGTTCAATTCCTATAATACGCTGTCATCTGATTAAGTTATTTTTTAGTCTAGTGTAAACATCAAGGATACATCTTGATTATGCTTTCTGTTGCTGTCTCTGGATTTCCTTGTAGATATTCTGTTTGAAATAAAGAGATTGAACGCTATTGAGTATTGTGCACTGTCGGGATATATGAGAATGATGTTATATCGTATGAAAAGAGTACGACTGCAAAGAAATATATGGGTTCTTATAGTATATTATATTCTTACATAGGTGCAACCTCTAAATAATGGGAAAAGAGAAGGACAAAAAAGAAATTCTTGCCTTGCATATGAGTTTTTTCAACCTCCATTTCTATGATCTGTGATTGGACCCTCGTAATCTGCTCAGATACCTCGCGAACTGAAATAATGTACGTCATAATAAATCTATATTACAGTCAGTTCTTTACTACATTCAGAACAAACAACACAAGTGATTCCAGTTACCAGAAGCTTCAGTGTTCATAGCTGTCTCTTTAACCTTCGACAATTCTTTCGCCAGTGGGATGTCCTCGTATTTCCTGGCATATCTTGACCAAATTTTCTCGTACTTCTCCACATCTTCTTGGTGCTGTAATCTACAGTAGGATTGACCATTCTACCATCTTTATTCAGTAAATTACCATAGCTAATATGGTGTTCAGGGCCGTTCGATATTTCATTGTGACAGAGAAAGAGAGATTTATAAGAGAGATTCCGTTTGACTTTCATGCCTACCGCTACTGCCACCATCAACCAATCAGATGTGTTTAAACCACGCGATTAACCAATCAAATGCGTATTAAGGTAGCGGTAGGGTAGTCAAATCTTATCCTCTCTATCGACCTGGAGCCGGTTGTCCAAAAGCTGGTTAGCACATTCCTAAGTGGTTAGCATAGACTCCTAACAGCTTGTTTATAAACTTAGAAATACTTTTCCAGAGACGTTTTCTGGATCAGTAAAAGTTTTATTCTCTAACGTTATAAAACAAACTGACCTGCAGAAATGTACAAACCAAAGCAGTGGATTAAATTTGTAACCCAGGGTTAGCGTCATCGTGCTTTAATAAACCAGCGCCTGAATACTTACAGTTGTGTTTGTCGTTCCAAGCTGATCATCTCAAATTTCTTCCGTAAGGCTTCTTCATGTTCATCCAACACAGCAGATGTCTTCTTTAAACTATTTAATGAGAACCTTAGGATATAGTACTTCTACTACTTAAAAATCTGGCTACGTAGCTTGTCAGTACATCATGGTAAAATTGGTTCTGTTACTTTTGATTAGAATTATGCGGGTTGTGTATTTTATCCCTGGTAGAAATGTTACTGAATAAGATATCCTATGTAATGTAATGTAATGTAATGTAATGTAATGTAATGTAAGATTGTAATAGGATCGTATATTAACTTTCAGGATCTTCAGAAAAATTTCCAACAAGGATGATATACAATTACCCTTCACATATCTCTCTGTTCTGCTTAAACTTGTTATGTAGTTGCTTGGCTTCAACGTCAAGGTTTTTCGTGGATTCTTCTAACTGTTCAGTCCATGCGATAGTTTCTTCAATCTGTTTCTGGAATTCTACGGAATAAAGGTCAGAGTGAAAACGTGCGCCGTCTAAATTGTTCTTTCTTCAGATCTGGCAAAGCAATCTCCTTGGAGAAACCCCACAGTGTTTGGCCAAACTTGAAATACTCTTCTTCTCCATGCATGGGCTCATAATACACACCTGTTGATCTTTGTCGTTCGGTGTCGATGAGTTTCACCATCTGCAAGTTCTCAGCCTCTGTACGAATACAAACATACCATGTCTCAATGTTATCGTTGCACAATCGTGGTTCAAAACTAGTGTTTAATATATGGGCACCGCTATTTTACCCATTGACACTCCGCGAACGCAGGGCCGTATAGCCACGGGTCCAGTCTGTCTGGTTTCAACCGAACTATTTTCCGGAGCGCCGAAAAAATGTGTTGAGCTGCTTTGCTCTTTGCGTCACTATTATACCAAGAGTTAACTTTAATAGACGTTATTAGGGATATTTAAAAGTATTATTATTCTTTTCTGCTTTATTCCGCACGTCAGAGCGAAGGAAAAACGCAGATAGTATGCCTCCGGTGGAGGAGGCTGGCGCATTATATGCATCCTATAGCTACCAACCAAATATGGTGATTTAAATGCACTACGACATGCAACTCTACCTGCAGTTTGAAGCAGTTTTTCAAGATCTGCCGATCCTTCTCCAAGCGATTCTCTTCCTGGCGAAGCTGCATCTGAATAAACTTCAGGGTTTTCCATAATCTCTTGTGGTGTTCAGTTGTTAACTTTCTATAGTAACTACAGCGTTCCTTAAAAAAAAATTAAATTGTCAACCACTCAGCCATAGATTTTTCTAGCTCTATTTCAATCAATTTCTACTTACAGGAAGTAAAATGTTGCATTGAATTTTTCTTTAAATACTTGCTCGTATGAAACTATATGCTAGAAGTCGTTGATTATAGTGTCAAAATTTGTCAACAACTCGGCTAATGGCCTCGTTTTTCAACATATCCTTTGCCTTTCACGAAAAAAACACTTAGAAACTTGCTTAAAATGTTTAAAAAGCATGTAAAAGCATTACTTTCACCTTACCTTTCTTATTTTCGTATTTTCTTTTGTTAAAAATATTTCTTTTGTTTTATTTTTTTACTAAGATTAATAAAAAAATTATATTTTTATAAATTGGATTTTATTTTCCCGCCACTTTTCAAATGCTTAGCAGCATCTAGGAATTAGCAGGGGTAATTTTGGTTGGATTACCAACTGCACGTCCATAATTTTATTTGAAACGAATGAAAAAATGTTGTATTTTGCACGTCTTTACTTTTATAAACAATTATTACACATTATTTTGAGGAAATTATTGGTTTCTGTTTCTAAATATGCTTGAGATATGTTTAATTTAATTAAAAATGAAAATAATTTTTCTGTTTTGTTCATATTTTTGCAGTTTTCAGAATTGTATGTCTATCCCTAAATGAGTATGAATTACCCTATGCGTCCCACTGTCTTTAAAGTTCAAAGTGACAACAAAGTGCAAAAGTCGATCGAGCGATCAGAAAAATCCAAAATTTCCTCTGTTTTCTTCAAAAGACTCTTTGCTTGCTTCGAACAGAAGGTATAGTTGTAAATTAGATATTTATTTCAAAAGAACGACCGATTTGTGGCTAATTTTAGCAAAGTTGGACAGCCTTGCATGCAAATTATTATGTAACTTCATGTGTTGAATCTGTTTAAAATTTTATATGTTTGTTGATGTAAATTATAAATGTACACTGTGGACAAGGATTCTGTCCGAGAGAGATCTAAGGAGTGGTAATCTGCATGAGAAATGCCCTTTCTTGGAGATCTGTAGCTGTAAACTGTTCGCAAGTACTTCCTTGTGATACCTGTGTACATGTCATGCAGCACGTCAGGGAATATTTGTCTTAATACACACCTTTTATACTATATATGCAGTACTCTGCAGATGATTATGTGCAAAAGTACAGCAAAACGTACTGTACAAATCTAGATGCTTGTGTTTGGTTATATTCCTTTTAAACCCTGGCAACTTTTGACTGCCAATGTCCACAACTCTTATCAACTTTGAGCTTATTCAAGTTTTGATGAGAGTTTTGGTATGGTTTTGGTTTGCATGATAATATATCCAGTCAACTGTCATGCAACACTTGTTCTTATATGACTGGAGCATTAGAGTTAAAGCCCTCACATAAGCTTTAACTATTCCTCTTTGCATTATCAAAGTGTGAAGTGTCATGATTAATTGCATAGCCTGATATATAATTTTTTGTATGCATATTAAAATCTATGTTTGTCTTTCTACATGTAACTTAGTTTGTACACATCCATAGATGATCACTTTGTGCTTAACTAGATGGCTATGATAACCAGGATCCATGCAAGACAGATTTTTGATAGCCGTGGCAATCCCACAGTAGAAGTTGATCTCACCACAAGCAAGGGTAAGGGTAAAGGAGGGATATGCATGTCACTTATCAAGTATCCAAAACCAGATCTTCCATGACAAAATTCAGTTGAAGGGGAGGGGGACTAACAAAGCAAATTCAAGAAACAAGCTTCCTAGAGCATACATCAATTAAGCCTACCCAATACAGGTGTATGTCGTGTTGGCTATAGAGCCTCATTTTCGTGATTGAGATGTTAGGCTTTAAATTAATTAATCTTACATACATGAAAACGAGGCTCTATAGCCAAGATGGCTGCTTTAGGGAAGGGTGTATTATCACCTGTCACAGTGTAACTTAAAAATGCAGGAAATTGTCTTTGAGAAACCATAGAAATTGCATTGATCATGTTTTGAACAGGGTATGCCAGTCAACTTGATAATCAAGGACCCCCCTCCCCCTCCCTGTAGGTTTGCACCAGGTGTGTTACTGCACCCTGTTTACACTTGCCCATGCTCCTATCCTATCACCATGCTGTTGCCATTCTACTATAATACTGATCGCTTTATTAAACATTGACCGCAGGTTTGTTTCGAGCTGCTGTGCCATCAGGTGCTTCCACCGGTATTTACGAAGCTTTGGAACTGAGAGATAAAGACCCAGCTGCATATTTAGGAAAAGGTACATCACTCACTATATGTACAGTCCACTCTAGTTTCTATTAAACAGCACCCCCCTCCCTCTGAAGGAATGTACAATAACCATCACCCTTTGACTGAAATCTCTATGATCTATGATCATCTAGATAAGCTTGAGGCTTTTGGAAAAATTGTCCTTTTTATTAATTAAAATATTGTTTAAATCAGATGATCATTTCGCCCCGCCCTCCCGTCTCATCCTGAATAATTTATTATAAATTGATATGAGCAGATTTCAGGGTGTGGTCTGCACCCCTATCCAATCAAAAGGCAGGGGGTTTCACACTCCCTCCTCTGCAATCTAGGCGTGGCTAGCTACTCAGCCTTCTTGCAATCAAGGCTCAAATATCTACTTGTCCTTCCAATCTCACCCTCACCCCCCCCCAAAAAAAAAATCTCACATCACCACCACTCCCACATTTCCACTACTCAAGAAACATAGTGGTAGTTAAACGAATGACACCCCCACTCAACGATATTCTGATATGAATATACACTGTCTCTAACCAGGTGTACAGAAGGCTGTCTCCAATGTGAATACAGTTATTGCACCAGCTTTACTGGGAAAGGTGAGATAATGAAATTTTAGATCAGGGTTAGAAGACAAAATTGATGCTTATCAAATGTGGCTACCGAGATAGAAAATTGTAACTCGCATCAACAAATAAGAAAACGTAAACAATAGTCTGTGATTGACCAATTGTGCCACAATCGGAAATCACCAATTGTTCATGTCTACCAGTTGTTTGCCACAGCAAAAAGAGCTTCAAATCAAAGCTATCTTCATTATATTCTTTTTTTCAGGGTTTTGATGTCACTAATCAAGAAGCCATCGATAAATTTATGATCGAACTGGATGGCACTGACAATAAAGGTAAAATTCCTCATCGAGTACAATAAATGGACTTACGGTATTAATAATTTTGATAATTGCTTGATATTAAATCATCTCTCTTCCGTAGGCAAGCTCGGAGCAAATGCTATTTTGGGTGTGTCTCTTGCTGTATGCAAGGCTGGCGCTGCACATAAGGTAATTTAATTAACGCAGCTTTGAAAATAACTTTAATTTACAAACTTCTATTTAAAGACGAAGAATTACGGGAACCACTGAGTATTTAATGAAATACAACGGTAATGCCGAAAATGAAATCGGTTTACCAGGGTTTTTTCTTGTATTTCATTCTTGAATGTTGCACCATATGATCAATTAGGGACGTGCAATTACTGGACTATAGGGAGACTGATTGATTCATGCAGTTTAAAAACGTTGGTAAATTAGAGTTAATTATAATGTCCTCCTGTAGAGACACGAAGGACCAATAAGACCGATTACACTTACTTGATCATTTGCGACGAATTCCATTACAGGATATGCCGCTGTATCGTCATGTTGCTGATTTGGCTGGAAATTTGAAGGTCGTCCTTCCTGTTCCGGTACGTAAGTTAACACGCATTGCGGTTTTACATTTGATAATCATCTATAACTGTCTTATATATAATTGCATATTTCAAGGCATTCAATGTGATCAATGGAGGAAGTCATGCTGGAAATAAACTGGCCATGCAAGAATTCATGATTCTACCAACAGGTGCGAAATATTGCTCGAATGGTCTATGCCAACGAAGGTAGTGATCATAACACCAGAAAGCTGCAGATGGAGAGCGATTCAACTGAAAAATACCAATACCAAAATACCTGAAAATACAACTTCGACGTTTCGAGCGAAGGCCCTTCGTTGAAGCACACAACATTGAACAGGGAGTAGGGGGGTTATGTTACCATCGATCCACGAATATTCTAGACCGCGAGCAGTCCCTCGTAAGAAAGGAGGGACCCGCCGACAACACATCAAGAAACGAAATACGTACGCCCACTTTTCGCTCTTGTCAAGTTGGCTCCGTCTTTGCATAAACATTACTTGTATCCAGTAGGGACCGTTAATGTCGTGTTTATTTATAAAATCAACATTCAGTCTAGAAATTATTTATAGCATAATTACTACGTATCAGATTTGATTGACAGGCGTATCGATTTCGACCAATGGGAATTTTGCGTTGTGTGGGCAACGCGTATTTCGTTTCTTGATGTGTTGTCGGCAGTCCCTTCTTTCCTTTCGCAAGCCCGGAAATCTAAACCCGCGGAAAGGTGGGACCGCTCGCAGTCTACGGATTTTGTCACTGATTGTAGGTGCTGAAAGTTTTACTGAAGCGATGAAAATTGGATGTGAAACATACCACACGTTGAAGAATGTTATCAAGAAAAAATATGGTTTAGATGGTAAGGAACCGAAACACTCTATAGTCAGGATGCAGATGAATAAAATACCGAATTAATGCGGCATAAATGAATATGTTTGAAAAACGTTTTCTAGCCACTGCTGTTGGGGATGAAGGTGGATTCGCTCCTAACTTCCAAGATAATAAAGAAGGTAACTGAAAAAGTTGATTTGTGCGGTTTGATTAATTGGCTGTAGACTCCTAGTCTGGGATATTGTAGATGGGAAGATAGACAGAAGAATGGTTGATTGGTTGGTATGAGGGAGGACCAAGAAGGGAAGAAAGGATACGTGGAAGGAAGGAGGAAAGGGAGGGGGGGAGGAAGGAATGAAAGAAGGAACCGGAGGATAGAAAGGTTGGAAGGAAGGGAGGATGGAGAAAGGATGCATGGATGGGGGGCGGGGGGTGGATGGGTGAAAACACGAAATGGAGGGGGGAAAGAGAGGGGGAAGGAAGAGTTGGATGGAAGATAGAAGATAAATGGATGGATGGATATAACGAACAGTAGTTAACAGTATATTTTGTTAACAGTAATTTATACTTAATACTTGATAGGTCTTGAATTGCTCAAAGAAGCCATTGCAAAAGCTGGGTATACTGATAAAGTTGAAATTGGAATGGACGTCGCTGCATCAGGCATGTCATAGAATTTTCTCTATATTAGATAAGATTTCAGTTGTTCCGCCCAACTTGTTGCGTTAAAAATTAAAAAATGATATTGTGTTGATATGTGATTATTGGTCTATTCTGTTCAGAATTTTACAAAGATGGCAAGTATGATTTGGACTTCAAGAACAAAGATTCTGATCCGAGCAAATGGGTAAGCAATGTGGAAATCCATCTTGGAATTCGTGGAGTGGTGACAATTCCAAAACCTTAAATAATGGATAGAATTCTCATCTCTGATCTATTTCATTTCAGTACCACAGGGCTCACTTCTGGGGCAGTTACTTACTAATTTTTCTCAATAAATGGTCACAATCCTAAATTTACGATCTTCGTGTGGAGTACTACAGGGTTATGTTTTAGGACCATTAGTTTTCTTACTTACCACTTTTATGTGATCTACCTTATTCTACTAAACATTTATCAATCAATGGTCGCAATTCTGGATCAAGATATATTTCTTGTGGAGTACCACAGGGGTCAGTTCCTGGACCCATACCTTTCTTTCTTACGTAGTACAATTAGGTTCTGTTTTAAGTTTGAGTTTCAGTATTGCAGGGTGCAAGGATCAATATGGGCATCCTCTGTCTTATATAAATATTGGTCTTCGTTTTTAGATAACCGGTGATCAACTCAGTGCCCTCTATCAAGAGTTTATTAACGAATATCCAGGTATATGTCATGTGTATTAAAGTGTAAATACCGAATCCTGGCA
>CACRXK020006697.1:0-24603 GCA_902702795.2 Paramuricea clavata | reverse complement strand
TCAACGATCCAAAGGATACTTGCTCAAGTATTTGAAAGAGAAAACGTCAGAAGCTCAGGTATACATAAGAAATTAAAAGTTATATTCGCTTCAAGTTTTAATGTTTATTCTGAACTTGGTGGTTTCTTTAACTGTTTCACTGCAGGTAATATTTCGCCGAATCCCCCTCGCTCCGGGTCTATAATGCGATAACTATTGCTCGAATAAAGTTTTAATACACTTTTCACTTTTAATACAAGTTTCGAAAACACAATATAGCGGCAGGACACCATACAGCAATGAAAACATGACATATGGTTTTGAAAGAATCTCACGGCAAATTTTTTCCCAACAGTCGGGATAGTTTTTGCTACAGTATTTGTTTAAAGTGAATGTTTCGCAGTTTTAAATAAGTTTAAAATTGTGTGCGAATATGTTTGACACAGTAAAATAATAAAAGAATCCTACCTTCAAAGTTAAATACACAACATTTTGTGCTTTTTTCGTTTTCTGGGGACGATTTTTTCAATACTTCGTCAATTTTGAAACCAAATTTGCCGAATCACTCTTTTTGAAAAGCATTATTTACTAGTCAGGTGGTAAAGCATTATTTACTAGTCAGGTGGTAAATAATGCGTCAGATTTACGAGTGAACTAGCCAATCAAAACGCGCGAAAGCTCAATTGATATGCAAAATTTATACTAATATTCATTGTTACATCGATAATAATTGTGATTTTTGACCTTTTGATATCTTTCATATAGTGACGAATTAAAAAATACAACTTTCCTTTCATGGTTGTCATGATTATCTTTCTTTTTAAGGAATAAGCTATATATCGGTGTTAAAATCTCAATGAAATACTGCTTTTCACCTCTGAATAAACATGATAGGTACGTTGTGTAATTTAATTTTATTCAAATTTCAACAAAGGAATTTCCTCTCCAATCAACAAGGTCCGAAAACCGATACCATATTCTCGTTATATCAATATACCAGAAATTTCTGATATCGAACATCCCTATTGTAAAATATACCTACCTCCAACTTGTGGCAAAAGGACGTTGACAATATCTTTAATAATCCATGAAAACGGAAATTTCGCACTGAAACAATGCCCAACTCCAGTACTCAAAACACGAGCTCTTTCTCTTACTCTACCGGATACAGGAGAAGTAAAAGAATCATAACTTAAAGGCGTAATTACATCTTTACTGAACATTGTTAGCCACAATCCTATTTGCCATTCATTTCCTTCGCGTAGCAAATCGAGGTTGTGATTTTGATCACAGTACGCAATCACTTCTGATAACATTGGAGAGACAATCGAGGAAAGTTTTTGCCATAACGCTTTTCTGAATGTTCCAGTTTCCTGAAGATGTCCTTGACGCAAAGCTTCATGTTGTAACCACAGTCGCTGATCTTCAGGACATTTTTCGTCTCGTTGCCGAAGTAAATTGTGAACGCGCGTGGCAATGATTTTGGAAAACTCTAAAAATAAATATTGATTTAATTAAAACAGAAATTTAGTTGGTATTCAGTTTGATTTCGGTTTTAATGTTATAAACGTTACTAGATTTTTAATTAAGGTAATTAATTCAATGTCGAAAAGTGAATCAAAGAATTCAAACTAACCTTATTCAATAGAGTGACAATTTTCTTACACATGATCAGTAAGTCAGTAACATTCGAAAATTATTAGGGAGTTTAAGCTTCACGTTTTCGGAAACGGCAAACGGCGGGTTCGAACTTTCTTGGCAAAAATTTCGTTGAGCTTTTTCGTTTCATATTTTCTTTCTTGCGTCGAAAGAATAATTATGTATTTCAGTTTGAAAACAGCAAGTTTATTTACTCTTTATTGCCTGTTACCGTAAAATTTTTCTTTGCCTGGCGTTTGCCGTTTGACGTATAACGTGAAGCCTAAACTCTCTATTACCTTTTCAGGAATGGATTTACTGGGAAGAGCAGGTGCAGGGGGTTCGATATTCTTTTTCAATATTTGGAAAAAGCAATTAACAAACGATAGTAGTATGATTGTGAAATGCAAGAGTATACAGACTGGTGTGTGAACCACGACCAAAGCTCGATAAGTATCCCTAGCAAATCTGGCTGGAACTATTCCTGTACGTCCTTACAAACAAAATATAACTAAGATTTTATTTCTGTGTTGGTGTTATGTGCTCAGGAGAATATGATGTTTTTGATTTTACTCTGAGTGTATATCCACATCGGGCAAGCTTGAAAAATATGCCTGGCCACGGTGGGAATCGAACCTACGACGTTTGGAATACTAGCCCAATGCTCTGCCAACTGAGCTACGCCGTCAGGTCGGTTCGAGTAAAATCATGATTACTAGATTGCATTGATATCGAAGGAACTAGACTCAGTTCCGAAATATCACATACTCGAACTGATCTATCACATACTCGACCGCGTAGCTCAGTTGAAAGCTAGTTTTCCAAAGGTCGTAGGTTCGATTCCAACCGTGGCCAGGCATATTTTTCAAGCTTGCCCGGTGTGGAAACATACTCAGAGTAACATCACAAAACAAAATATAACTATATATCACTATATAACTGTATATAACAGTTATATAAACTATAACCGATTTACAAACCTGTTTCTTGTGAATTATCTTCGGGCAACCATTTCAGCAATATTTCAATACGTTTCGTGGCTCTGGTGACTTCAGCTGACTCATCATAAATTCTTGCTGCTGCATCTTGTAGACAGTTTTTCAACAACAACGTCGGTTTAATATTTTGCTGATCAATCTTTTCTTCATCAGAATCCTAAAAAGTAAGAAAATCAGGTAGATTGGTGATATATGAAGGGTACAGAGATAAGGTCGATATGGTGAACATAAAGGCAGAAATTGTTGGTCATCTTTTTCAGTCACTTCTAGTCCACGCTCTAGATACATATAATACGCAAGCCTTAAATAGATACATTTAAACTCGTTTATATTTCTGTGACAGTTATGTTTTTGTACCCTCCTCAGAACTCATTTTAACCTTCGTTATGCTCGGGCGAAAATGAGTCTGGATTGAGGGCCAAAAACATATTTATGCCCGCGAACATCAACTCTATTGCTATATTAAACTGTTTGGTCCCTTGTTTTGTAGTATATACCATATTTTTCTTTTACCTCTATGTTCTCCACATGCAGTTTTTGGCTACCGCTTGGTATACTAGCATCAAGATCAACATCCCTATCCTCAATATCATCACCTCTTGCAGAGTAGGCTGGCTGAAATAGATCACTTACTGAGCGATTTACCAACTGTTCAATCTGTGGAAGCTGCTCGTTCGATTCAAGAAGCTCGTCAATATGAATTGACTGCCATTTTCCACCTTGAAATCCTACAAAATGTTGACATCCCCCAGCAATCTTTGGTAATTGAATGATAAAGATAATGTGGATAGGTTTCTTAAAAACGTCAAAGTCTTCTAGTGTACGGCGCCGGGTGTCATCCACAAGATATCGACAACAGGCAATGAGGTTGAAGTTCGCCTCACCATTATCACATTGAACAAGTAGAAGTCCTTTAGCACCACCAAGTGCAACAAAGAATTCTCTAGATAAAAAATAAATTAGGGTAGCTAGCTATGGTTTCCCATGTCTGCAATCAACTTTTGCATTTCACTATATCATATATATTTTGAGGTTATATTCATTTCATTAAATAAGTTTTTGAAAATCACCGGTTTATTGGTTGAAAACACAATTGTCTTTGTTATTCGTGGGCTCATATTTCCGTGATTGCCCGCTAAAATCATCTCAGCTTGAAACAGGTGTTTATCAAACAATGGCGGAGTTGAGTCAGGTCAGAGCGAATCTTCTAAAGGTTGCGGACCAAATATCGGCCTTAGGAAGCAAAAATCAGGTAAAGTACTAAAGTAACTAAACGACTTTTTATATTCAGTGTTCTACTTTCCTACCATTTTGTGCAGGCTTATGTAAATTCAAGAATATGAATTATTCACACACTGTACATGACATGTATTATATACTGTACATGAAATGTATTAACATTCAATTATGGCTTGGTGTTGGCGGCTCGTATCGCCCGTGTAAACGGGCCTTAAGGTGTAAGATTACAAAATGGTATTCTGCAATCTACCTGATCAAAAGTCAAATACGAGCCGCCAACACCAAGCCATAATTAATAGGCCGTGGGCTGTTGTGCAAAAAAGTGCCTAGAAAAGCAATTTCGTGGCACCCTCCTGGGAAATAGATTTTCTGTGGTTCAATTCATAGAACCATAGATGCTTAATTACCACAAAAAGTTCCCAAGCAAAAAACCTGCCCAACACCGAGAAAATGGGTGATCAGTGATTATCCTCTATTAAATTGTATTACAGCAAGAAAATGTAACATTTCGTATTCAATTACAACAAAAATGACTTGCATTATCAGAAAGTTTACAAAAACCTACATATAAGACATTTAAACAGTTTTTTTTATATCTATAATTGTTTTCGAGTTATACGCTGTCAAAAACGCGTTTTTGACCTAGTACCCAGTCCTTATTGCGACATTTTGGTCCAATTTCCACATTTAAAACAGCAATAACTCAAAGACTATTTGAAAAATCAAAAAACTGTTTAAAAGTCTTATATGCGGTTTTTTGTACGTTTTCCGATGATGCAAGGCATTTTTATCGTAATTGAATACAGAATTTCCCATTTTTTTTGCTGTAATACAATTTAATAGATGATAATCATTGATCACCCATTTTCTCGGGATTGGGCAACTTTTTTGCTTGGGAACTTTTTTTGGTAGTGATGTACCTATATGTGTTTCAAATAAACCCCAAACCAAGTATTTCCCACACGGGTGCCACGAAGCGAAATAATTTTGGCCAACAGCTAGCCCACGGCCTATAAATGTTAATACATGTCATGTAAAGTATATGAATAATTAACAATTATTCGCCGAAGGCGAAGTGATTACCGGTGAATATTCACCGAAATCAAAATATCCGAATGTCAGTTCAATTAAGTTGCAAATCAATCAAATGTGTTTTCATTTAGCTTTAAGCCTGCACAAATGACATTTCAGAACAGTAATGTTACTTTTATTATCACGTTATAATAAGTTTTAAAGTTTTAATCTGTTTGTTGTGATGTTTTTAAATACAGCTAATTCAATTCAGGTTGCCCTTCCAAAAACTTAAACCTTAAACTCTGAGCGCGCAAGGATTGATGGGTTATTGCTTTTTAGATCATAACCTTTGAAATTTGGCTTTGCGAGAATACCTAAGACATCTAGAAGACTCACGACAGAAAACATACTTGCTGCAAAGGCAATTATCTGAGTTTAAAGGCCTACTAGGTGAAAACCCGTCATCCCTTGCGCGTTCAGAGTTTAAGGTTTAAGGTTTTGGAAGGACAACCTTAATTGAATCAGCTGTATAATTAAAAACGAGGAGGAATTCGTTTTTACTATAGTTTCTTGTTTGTTCGATATAATAAAACTGCTTTGGACTCATCTTCGTCTAATATGCCAAAATATTAAGTCTCGAATTCAATACTAGGCTCGACATTCGGTCTCGCCCAATATTAAAGTCACGACTTCATATATTGCCATATTGGGCTCAGAAGAATCCAACAAGATATATTATTCAGACCTCGGTCAATGTTATCCGCCTTCGCTTCGGCAGATAACATTGACCACGGTCTGAATTCTTAATATCATGCGAAAGCCGAATCCAATAATTGTTTATTCTTGAATTTAAATTAAGCTGCATAAAAAAAACACACAAAATGGATAAGGAAAACACTGAATATAAAAAAGCGTTTAATTACTTTACCTGATGAGCAGGTTTGTCGTTTGCTAAGGCTGATATTTGACCCGCAACCTTTAGAAGAGTCGCGCTGACCTGACTCAACTCCGCCATTGTTTGATAAACACGCGTTTCAAAAATCACGGTAATATGAGCCCACGAATAACAAAGACATTGGATTGCGGTTGGGTATCAAAAGTTGGTCATCAAAATATAAGTTGTGTTTTCAACCAATAAACCGGTGATTTTCAAAAACAATGTTATCATTTTAATGAAATGAATATAATCCTCAAAATATGATATATGTAGTGAAATGCAAAAGTTGATTTCTAGCGGACATGGGACACCATAGCTAGTTATCCAGCGCGATCCATATTCAAATTATAAAAAGTAGTAAAAGATACCAGCGATTAATACAAGCATTTTACATGTATTCCGTCCGTCTTTTTTCGAAAGAAGAGGGAGTTTCAGAAGGAGAACACTACCCTACTTCCACCAAAACTCTTCACCCCCTTCATGCCTTGAAGCATAGTCACAAATATTACTTTAAAGAGCTCTAAAATATTATTCTCGATCATAGAAGCTCATTTCCAGTAAAACATTGCAGATTGTTTACGAACTCCGTTGAAGTTCAAAAGTGGTCACGAGCTTCACAATTCTACACGAACAAATCTCGAAGAACCAATTTACCACTTTAGCGATCTCGAATGAACTTTCTTCCTTTTACATGCCGTTAATTGTTCACAATTTCTTCACAAGAAAGATTGAGTTTCAAAGTTAAAATAAAAATTGATTTTTTACTACCGTATATACTGGTAGTAGAAAAGTGCTTGTATTAATAGCTAAAAAGACATATCAATATATAATAACTCAATACTATTAACAATGTGAAATATAAGCAAATGTTAGCCTTGTTTTTGGTTGAATCACATAATATAATCACAACCATAATCTATAGTTAACAAGCATATTAACTGGAACCGTGCATTTGGCTATTCTGGGTAACTGGCACGCAAACATCCAAAATCATAAACCCTATAGCCAAGACCCTAATTGTTCCCCATATGTATAACATTTACTTTACTTACTCTAATGTCTTGACGAATTGTTGCTCTGTATGAAATTCCTGAAGGCTAATACAACGAGACTGTGAACCTGTAAACCCAGCGGCTGACGCTATGGCACGAGAATTTGCTTGTGATAATAATCGAGAGTGTGTGGTAATCTGGAAAAAAAGTTTTATAATTATTAACAATGTTATGACTTTGCGTACTTGATTAACAGTAATATACAAAAGCAAGATATGAAAACACTGCCACTTTACTAAAGAGTGACCGAGCACGTGGTCCAACAAATCCTGCTTCAATTACTGCGACCCATTATTATATACATTCATCACTTATTAAAACAGTAACCTGCGTCGGCATTCCTTGCAATATAACCCCAATTCGACAGGCAATAGGCCTTTTCAAGGTTTATTCCGCCATATTGCCGGGGGTGCAAAAACATTGGGGCGAGCGCGCGGCCAGCCATGGCTGCTATATATTTTACTAATGAGTGAGCAATAATTCTTGTGTGCACATTTTGTTGATTTTCTCATCCTGTGTATTTTCAAACATTTGGTAAAGATTTCAATGGAATCTGATTGGGGGAAATCCGTGAATATGCTGATTTCTTCGACACCTTTCGGCGAGCTGTTTACAGTATATTGGATTCACACGTTTTCTTTGTAAAGTACAACTTTGTTTAAAAGCTTATTGATCTCAATATACGATTTAAAGTTAGCGGTTACCGGTCTGCCGTAAACATCAATCTTAATCTTTCTATTAGTGATTTTCCTCCTGTCATCTACTTGGCTGGGATTCGAACCCACGTCCTTCGGTTTACTAGTCCAACAATCTACCGTCTGAGGTACAGGTAAACATATTTAAATATTTATAGTCTTTAATAATCCAATTCTTGTAAATACATGGTAATTAAGGACTCCTTTTTCATGTATCTTTTTAATAATCCAGTAATAATCCAGTAATAATCCAGTAATAATAAAAAAGTCGTTGACAGATCCATGGGTTTTTGATATTTGGAAACTGAATCACAATACTGAGTTTGAATCCCAGTCGGGCCAAGTAGAGTTTCCTCTACTTTAATGGTTCGTATGGTATCGTTCGTCACTCAGAGTACCTCTTAATATCATTTTACTCTCTCTGAGCAGTTGAGGTTGTATAAAGTTTGATATTGATCGTTGCATACTTGTCGAGAAAAATTGAAATATGAGCGAAAAAATATTGCCGTGGTCAAGATGAGGAAAAAATCCATTCACAGCTATTTCACTAGAAAAAAATACTTGCGCTGCTTGGCATAAAAAACAAAATTCCTTCCGAGAACAATCCTTCTGCCCCGCATCTAATGGTCCGCTCCTATAAACTGTAGTATATTAAAATATGTGCGGTTTCAATAAACGGCAGCTACTGCTTGACGGGGGTAGGAACAAAATGTTGTTGCAATTTTGTTTCACTCAAACTCACAGGCATTCGTTGCCGGGGATTACCACACCGAACTTGACAGTTCATTAATTAAACCCATTTCTTTGTTGAAACAATAGCCTGCACGCATTAACAACAATCACACAAGTTGTACTAAAAAGACTCATACAATTTTAAATTGTACTCATACAATTTTAGTCAATATTGGAAAGCTTACCTGGACAAGAAAACTATCGTTTTCAGTATCTTCATCACTTCCCAAGCAATGAACCAGATAATCTTTCAAACTCCCATGTTTCTGATTTCGAAAATACTCTGTCCAAAGCTCCTCTGCATAGTGCTTTAGTTTTGTTGCTGGTAGTCTAGCAATAGCATCGGGTGATGCACACTGCAACAACGAGTATCTTGACTGGGAAAGAATCTAAAAAGAAAAGCTACTATTTAATCTTTTGGCAGAACATTTTGGCAGGAGAGGGAAATTATAGTAGCACGAACAATTTCAGCCAAGTTGATCCTGCAAGATGAAATTTTGCCAATGTATTAATCTAGAATAATATATATAATCTCATATATATAAGGATATATAATAATCAGAATGGAAAATTACATCTTTCACCTCTTTAAAACACTCTTGCATTCATAAATATTCATCGTTTGTATATTTATTTGCACAGTAAATTAGATGTAATAAGACGCCGGGTACGAGTTTACTTGGGCGACGTGGTAAGTCGGCTGTCACAGACAAAATTAACAAATTTAGTAGGCACCTGGCTACATCCTCTACCTCGTTTCTCTGTAACTTACAGGTAGCACTTCTCGTGTAACTTACAGGTAGCACTTACTCGCTGGCCTGGGGTAAGTGAATATCATGACGGGCAAGTAAACGTTTTATCTTACTTGCCCGATTGGGCAAGTTGGCAATTAAGTTTATATTTTCATTGTCGGATAAAGTTTTTATAGTGCATGTACTTGATTCAATATTTTTGTGGGCCAAAGCTAGATCTGAGGCAGTATAAATAGCCATATAGAGCAGTGGGAGAACGGGTAGACATGTTGTCCATTTAATTTATACACCCTACCTAAGTGCCCCAGTGGCCATTGTCTGATGGCAAGTGAATTTTATTCAGGGCAACTAACTTTCATGTTCAACTTGGACATGAGGACAAGTGGTCAAAAAAGGAAAGTTACATCACTGAAAAGGTGAGCTACCGTCGCTTGCAACTAAGGATGAATGGTCGCTCATAAAAATTAATGACTACATCCTCTACCTTGTATTCTCCTAAGAGCCTAAGAAATGAGCTACCATCGCTTGTTGAACGGTCGCTCATAAAAAACATTGCCTATTCGCGTATAACAAAGTTCAATGTTTTTACCGCGAAAGTTTTGAAGAGAGAGAGAGAGAGAGAGAGAGAGAGAGAGAGCGAATTGAAACCATCAAATATCATCAGAAACATTGAACTCTGTCGGCAAAAACTAAAATCTCTGAACTTTGTTAATTGTTATGAGAATAGACTATGTTTTACCTGCGACCGTTCATCCTTAGTAGCAAGCGACGGTATATCACTTCCACATTTTAGAATACTGGAATATGTCATTGCGTTATAAAGTAGCGTGTTTTGGCGAAATAGTACCGAAACGTTGGGTCGTGAATACAATAACACTATTCGACTGGGCTTTGTGTTCATTTACAAAACCAGAGTAGCTAGCGAAAACATATGACCTGGTCGTCAACACTTTGACAACCAGATGTACAGGTATTAGTGCCAAGACAAGATATACAAAAGCATTCTTACATAAATAAAGAGATGCTTAATTTACATATAACGTACCATTAAAATAAATTCTTGCTTTGAATACATAGTTTAACTTTACTTTGTATTTACTCTATTCTTTGAAGAAAGACTTCAAAGACACAATTGCTACACATGCCTCAAGCCCTCAAAGCCGGCCTCATCCCCAGCGCGGAAGAAACACGCGAGAAACTCAAAGCATCATGGGGGGACAAAACGCAACACCAGAGAAAAAAAACAAAACGAATTTAAGACTTGGTCAACATAGGTCACCCAAGTAATAAAAAATCTTGAATCAGGCCGGGGAGGGAAATAACAATTATTGGGATTTTTCTGCATGGGACAAGAACCACCAGCTCATGAAATCTGGATGTAGGTTTACAAGGGATTCAGTTTACTTGTAGTTGCTAGTGCTTCAAGCGTCTCAGCCAGCTGTCGTTTTAATTAATAAAATAAATTAGTCAAGCAGTCATTAGAAACAACCCCCCCCCCAATACTTCTTTGTCGCAGGTAAAACACAGTCATGGAAATTTCTTCAAGTTGTCCTTGAGTAAATTTGTAATATTACAAGAATCTTCGGTCAAATGCTGGAGACCTAGTAGGTCTGTTGAATCTACCAAGCAAGTATAAAAAACTCTTACCTGTTCATTAGACGAACCATTTTCAAGTTTGGAAAATTTCATAACTACCGCAGCAGCAGTATCGCTGTGGTAACCAACAAAACAATCACCAGGCTTGAATATGCTATAATGCCAAAAACAAAGAACTGCATTTCAGAATGCAAGCTATCATTAAATCATCGCACCTAACAATGTAGTCAATGTACGTACTGGCACAAAATCTGATTTATAATGTACATTTCTGCCTCGCGTTTACAGCAAAGCAGATGATTGATAATTTATAAACGGTCATTTAATGCAAGCTAGTCTGATATTTAACTATTTGATAGTTTATTTTCTCCTGTAATCTCCCATATAATATTACCTATAAACCTGGTTCAAAGCTTGTGCTAGGACCTTGACCTTTATCAAACGTGAAAATGATGTATATATGACTTTTTCTTTATGCCTCTTTTGGAACTAATACAATTAATACAAAACTGATTCCTGCATAACCAACTAATTCTTATACAAGTTTGCTTACGCTTTCGCACTAAAGCCCTAGTCAAATGAGGATAAGAACTGGTCAGCGAGATTTTGCATGAGAGTTCTCAGCTCTTGTGCCGTGGTCAAATGACAATGGCAAGAATTACGAGATTGGACCAAAGTTGATTAGACAAGTTCAGATTGAACTTCCACTAACGCTACCGCCACCGCTACCATTGATCAATCACATGGGTTTAAACTATACGTATCAAATTAGGGATAGGCAGCAGTATAGTGAAAGTCATAATCTGAAGCTCTCTAGTGGATACTATACCGCAATTCTCATCATCTCTCATAATTTAAATCATCAAATGTGATGAGAGTTAACAAAAGTCGAGGAAGTTGGCAGTTAAATGGAAAGGAGAGTTGCAACACTAATCGACCTTCATCAATGTTTGACCGAATTTAAGGATGGCCGATCGCAGACTGTTATATTAAAATCTGCCTGGTATATTAAAAATAACAGAAACTGTATTCATATAGTGACGAAATTGATTTTGGTGTAAGTTAAATTATATTCCTTGGTTCACTAGAAAGCCCTAAAACTTGACAATGTCTTTTAGTGTTTTACTTTTGCTAAAGCTAACGTTCCTAAAAATTATAACTACGGCATGGTTATTCAATAAATCATTGTATTTAATCACTACAACAAGTCAAAGTTCTATACCTCTCGCCAGATAAATATTCAGGCTTTGCATCCGAGAAGAGCTTCACCCAGTCCTCCAATTCTTTAGCCAAGTGAGCTTGACGTTCTGTTAAACCAGTCGACATAACAAGTAGATGTTTTTCCAGTCGATTGATAAGAGGAATTGGAAAACGTTCATAAACGTCATCCTTTTCAGCAACTACAATCAATCTGTACAAATTAAACGAATACAACTTTATATAACAACCATTTCGTCTTCAGGGTTTTGTTCCTACATCCTAACTTTCCCCAAAGCCTTTTTCGCCTTTTGTAAAAAAAAATCAAATTTTAACACACAAATGTATATTTATGTTTTCATGGCTACCACTAACATGTTTCCTCAGAGGATGGCTAATTCAATACACGGTACTTCATGCTGAAGTGCTGTTTGGGAACTATGGTCGCCTGTTTGGTTATAGAAAGGGCAAGGGATTGTTGCATGTATGTATTTCTGGTTCTCAAATGGAGGTCAAAATTACCAGTGTTTTATGCAGCCATGGGTAGCGTCAATAGCACTGATAAAAATAATGAACGACATGTGTAACATGGCAGTGTTATACCATGTTATTTAATATATTCAATACTATATTCAAAACTATATATTCAGTATACTGTTATAATTATAAGAGGAAGACCTTAGGCAACCTTCCTCGCATGAATAAGCAAATATTTAGAGAGATTAAAGAACCACGGGAAACGCCTAGTACCGCAAACCACGCAAACAGGACATAGTTTTGTGGTTGATAAACACTGCTAGAACTTGCTTTGACAAACATATTGCGTAGAGGGAATTAGTCATAGTTACAGATTTCGTCCTCTAAAATTTATTATAAAAGCTGAGCACAACCTGAGAGTCGAGAGCGAAGAGTGAAGTGAGAAGAGCCATTTAGGCTAAAATACTTCATAAGCCAACAAAGGCTGAAGTATATAATTAAAAGGCTAGATAATTAAGCCTCGTCAAGTAAACTGAAGAACATTGGAATATTGTGGAATAATTATTATTAAAGACGACGGAATACAAAGTATAAAGAATAAAGATTCAAAGTTGTGCTCAGCTCAAACAAATAGAGAGATAAGTTGATATATTAAGATTACTATATTATTATAACATTATAGAGACGCTAATTCATATTGTTGAAAGTAAATAAAATATATAAAAGGTATAAGGTTTCATGCTATTTGTGTTACGGTAGCGTTAATATAATTTGAACCCGAAGCCTAAAGGTTGAAAATATACCTAATTGGAAAATATATTCGACGCATAAATAACGCACCATAACACATGTTCCTGGTAAAATTGGACTTAAGTACAGTAAGCCAAGGGTTATAACTTATAAGATGCTGTATATTTCCAGAAGTGTTAACGACTGAAGTGTTATGTGCGCATGTATGACAAATTTTGGATCGTCAAATTTCAGTACCCCGACAAAAGCACAAACACAGAAGATAAACTTCAAGCCATGCTCTGAACATCTTTGGTCATGGGTACCAAAGGCTTGGCCTTTCTGTCAATGTGAAGAGGAGATAATGTATCAGCCAGGCTCGGGTTACCTTCTCTCAAGATGAACAAAACCGTAATAATGAACGTTCAGAACTGCCCCTACCTGGGCAGTTTCCGTTTTGTAAAAACAAAAATTTGATGCCGAAATCCAACTCTTCAAGTGTTAGTCATGTTTTTGGTCGGATACATGACACAACCGGAAATTGCACAGAAAATGGTCATGTCGCTGAGCATTCATTGCATGACATTGTTAGCTCAGTCACGAATTTGCAAGTGTTATTGTTTTGCTTTAGTTTTAAATTGTAAGTTTACATAATTATTTTTTCATTATGCCTAGTAACTTAATACTTTTCTTGGGCATTTATAATTCTACATATTCACCAAAAACTTATATATTTAATAATTTAGCAGTTTTTGGCATTAATATTTAGCATGTGCACTCTACGCATGTTCAGTTAAGGTGAGCTAGCTCATCATAGCTGTTAATATGTGCAGGGCCGGATTAACGTCGCGCGAGGCCCGTGGCAGATTTTCAGCGCGAGGCCCCCATCCCTCTCGTTATGAAAACCTTTGAATTGAAACACACACAAAATTGTTAAATAACTGTTTTCAATTTTATCCGCAAATCACCGCAATTTCGCAGCCAAGCTATCCTCACCAGGACTTCTGCATAATTTTCCGTTACGTTAAAACTGGTTTCAAATATCAATGAAACCTTTATATTTTGCTAATTTGGGTGCTTGAACAACCTGAATTAATGAATTAATTGGCCTGCCTGGTCCAGTATTTGGGTCAACAAGTATAAAAAGGATCATATAACAGTTCAGCGCAACGGGAGATTACATGCATACGGGTATTGCATATTTTCCTGGGGCCGACTGCCAAGCCTAGGGGCCCTAAATGCGCGAGGTCCCTAAATTCGCGAGGCATGTAAATTCGCAAGGCACCTAAAATTGGCGTGTCCCAATAGACAATGGGCGTGTTCTCGTAAAAATGGGCGTGACACAGTAAAACGCGAAGCCCCTATAAGCGCGAGGCCCGCGGCATATACCACATCTGCCAAGTGGTTAATCCGGACCTGAATATGTGGCCGCAGACGTTTCAGGGATGGATACCAAAATACTTGTGTACAACGTTTTGTGCCCTTGAAAAGTACATCAGTGATATCTCCACCGCATCGTGGGTGTCATTCTAGAAGAGGCCAATGGTATTATAGCATTGACGCCATGGTTATCCGAAGTCAACTTCGCTGGTGGGGACACATTATCACGATGGAATGTTGCCGTCAACTTGGTTCGAGTGCAAAGTCCCGTGGGGAACAGATAAAACGGTTTAATTAAGGACAACCTGAAGGTATCTCTGGCTTATTGTAACATCAGTGTCGACAACTGGGAGGACCTAGCCCACCATGCAGGATTGCACGAAGCTGAGTATACAAGGGTGCTACTACAGGTATATCTGAATTTAAAAGGCAGCGAAAGGCTGGGGAGACTACAATGCACATAACGGGAAACGGCACCTCCACCAGTCACTACCGATCGAATCTGTAGTGTATATAAAAGAGTTTGTGCATCTCGCATTGGACTTGTTGATCACCTAAGGGTGCACAAGTAATTTACAGTGGACAATCTTACTTGTTCTCAAGTGATCCCTGTTGATGATAATGTTATGTGTGCAACAATCCAAAAATGACACAAATTTATCCCCTTTAATTAACATTATACTTAAGGCGATCTGATACACAACTTGCGCACTGCAAACTTAAATAACGTACAAATGAAACTCCCGCCCTGCGAAAAGCAACAATATCTTATGTGATAGGAACTTACTTAAACTTGTCTGCAACTCGGCACTTCACTCTGTGGTTTCCCAGACCAAGGTCAACATATTTTTGTTTATCCAGATAAACATAATACTAAAAGAAAATAAAAGTACAAGTTATGTCATATGTAGAATGCATTACAATTTGACAATTGTCCAATTGAGGATGTTGAAATCGAGGATGTTGAACAGGACCTTTTTCAACATACAAGCTGGGGGTAAAACTTACTTTCCGTTTATTAATTTGTTTATTCTTCGCTGGTTTGTTTGTA
The DNA here is from genome assembly GCA_902702795.2 of Paramuricea clavata. NCBI lineage: Eukaryota > Metazoa > Cnidaria > Anthozoa > Malacalcyonacea > Plexauridae > Paramuricea > Paramuricea clavata. The sequence continues at coordinate 9,137 of CACRXK020006697.1, read as the reverse complement.
TAAATTTAGTAGAAAGGGACTCCCCCCCCCCCCAGGAAAGTCCCTTTCTACTAAATTTATACAAATAAACCAGCGAAGAATAAATAAATTGATAAACGGAAAGTAAGTTTTAGCTTTATCCTTGTTTAACAAAATCGATTTAAAGGAGCTGTGTGCAATGCAATGCAATGCAATGCAATGCAATGCAATGCAATGTAATAAGTTATTTGTTAATATTTTTATTTTTTGTGCGTTTTTTCCTTCTATTTCAAATACAAGTATAGTTAGCATAAATTTTAGAGCAAATTTGGACGCTCAGAATGCAGGAAATGGCATTTCCGGGCTTCAAATTTCAAATATTTTCTGGGGGAGTATGGCCCAGACCTCCTATTCATGTGTGGTATGTCGGTCACACAGGTGGCCTTCGGCCATTGCTTCCCTTCTCAAAAAATGCTCCCCCCACGGGAAAATCCTTAAAGGTCCTGATGTTGAAACGTAATCTGTGCCTTCCTTCTTCGCCAGATTCATGCATATTAAGCTATTTCTTCTTTTCTAAGAAGGATCTCGTGACATGTCCTATAATAAAATCTTTAATATCATTGTTATCAATTTACATTAATCGCACAGGTGTACCGATTAAAGATTAATTGGTACGAATACAAGCCCTACATTCCGCACGCTCATGTGAATGCAGAAATTTAAAACAAAATCCAAATAAACAATGCGTAAATCTCGGTGAAAAGGTACATAGAGAGGGGGGGGGGGGCAGTTTGCCCGAAATGACCTAAATTTAATATACTTGCTGATTAATCTCCTCGAATTTCTAAAGGTTTTTTTTTTGGGGCTTCTCTCGCATGCCTGTGTGAGAAATTACTCTCAAAATTGACAAAGATGCGTATATGGCAGAGTTCGCTTGAATGCAAAATTGACTACAAAATGATATCAAAAACACACTTGTTCTCGAAGTAAATGAAAAATCACACTTGTGTTATAAATATTTCGCAAAACACGCGTGCAATTTTTCATGTAATATTTCAAATCCGACTATGAGGACTGGACCAGATCTCAAGTCAGCGCAATTGGATCAAAATGCGAGGAGTTGAAATCTATAGTCCAGTCCGAATTGGAGGATTTGAAATGACATCTCATGCGAATAAATCACAATTTAAATTTATTTAATTTTGATCCAGTCCAAGGACTGAATTAATTTTGACCCAGTCCTAGGACTGGATTAATGTACTTTATCAGATATCCAGTATTATCATGTGAGCAAAATAAAGCAATATGGTTGGCTAATTTACTCATGAACTATTAATGAGTTTGAGATTAATACTTCTTGAACCGTGTAATGTCCTATACTTATATCGGGAATATTATTAAGCGGACAGCAACATATATTTATATATAGAGAGAAAAAGCACCTGATTCAATGCATCGTATAAACTTTCATAAAGACTTTCTAAGTTAAGTAAGATCACCATCCTTCCCGTTTCCATGCATACTTTGATTCGATTGATGTTTCGACAAATCTACAATTTGATAAACATTGTTTATTTTCTACATCAATACAATTTAACAAATAAATAATTGATAAACAAAAATTCTAAACCAACGCTTTTTAATAATAATAATACTTTATTGAAGGTTGCATGGATATTTGAAATCGGGACGCAACATGCAAATAAATAAAAATTGACAATATACCTGAGTGTATTGCTGATCTTTCGGGAAACTGCTGCCAAAAATGATAACAGGATCGTGATTTTGCAACTGGCCCTGCAACAATCTTAGCGCTGCATAGTTCTCCGTCAAAACAAGCAAATAGCGACTTTCCCTAAAATAAAATATAACAGTCCATTGCATCGAACAGATTTTTTATTTGTTTAGTTGTCCAACGTTTCAATTCTCGCATGCAGGATGCAAGCAGGCTACATATTCCACAAAAATCTGATCCAATCGCTACTTTCCGACATAAAATATCAGGGAATCAAGCGGAAATTTTGGGCCTCAAAGTTCCTTTACGTTGTTTTTCTAAAAACTTTCCGGATTCCGCATCACATCTGGAAAAATTCTTCATTAGGATGAGCAGCAAATAAAAAAATACATATTCCTTAAGCAAAATTGAACGAATTCCCAAATCCAAAATTCCACCTATAATTCTTTGATAAAATGCAATATGAAATAATGACATAAATATGAACTCACCCTTCAACTTCTGTTCTACCAAGACTTTCTTGGATAAGTTTCACTGGAAGGCATTCTGGCGAGGGATGCTTTAAAAAGATAACGTATTACCGATAACATTGTATTGCATTTTATATTAATATCTACATATAACGTCTTCGTACTCTTATTAATTTTACAAGATGACAATGGAGTGATTTCACAATGGAGTGAAACTACAATCGTGGACTTAACTTGTTAATAAAATTTTAATTTACCTCTGTGAGAGTTTAAATTGTAGTTTAATTCCTGTATTTTGTCTAAAACATACTCCCCCCCCCCTTCCCCCAACACAATGTTGTTGAACTACGTTTAAAATGAGAGGAAAATCATGGCAACATTGCATGGGTGGGGGATTTGATTGTATTTTCCTAAAATGTCGATCGATTTTATTAACACTTTTGTCCACGATTGTCTCCAATAAATTGCAGTTTTCCTAGTTAAAATGCAATCAGCTGCCAAGGGCTTTACGATTCACAATGTATATTCCTTTCAGCCGAGATGTGTAAGCTTCAAAACGAGACAAAAAAACATTATTTTTCGACTATATGTGCTTTATAAACAAAAAAACGCTGATCAACACTATATGTTAATTTAACCAGATAGATTTGCAAGTGCTTTTGATGCAACCAACATGCATGTGCAGTACATAAACTTAGAGTTTGGAGAAGGTTTAATGAAAAAATGCATTAGACAAATTAATTGTGCATCTTCTGCTCTTGCTAACTGTACAGTTCCTATTAAATAACTTTATATCGTAGTTTGGGACGAATATCTACCTCTGGTTTCACGTCACGCTGAACGGTTAACCATGGTTAACCGTGACGGTTAACCACCGACAATAACGAGAAATGTTATGTTTGCTGGCATACTTTTGTAAACATTGTTGCATTTTTGACATTTCCAGAAAATGCAGGATTGTATCAGAGAAGATCAAGTTATCACAACTGCGAATTGTGCAGAAATACGATGTTCGGCTACGGTTAACCTCTTGTTTTAATTTAAAAGCTATTAAAGACATCAAATATTTTATCAATATTATGGTGAACCGTGCTTAAAAACCCAAATAAGCAAATGGTAACCATAATTACGATATAAACATTTAAAAGAAAGTTCATTCATGTCTAATGAATAGAAAAACTACAAAATTTATCGTCCCATAACGTTGCTTGCAATAATTTCTAACATTTATGGCCATGGTTAACCGTCTGGTAAAGCGTTGCATTGTTAATTACTGAGGCATATGCAAATTGCATTCAAGCGTTCCTGCTGATATTTTACTACACAGTCATTTACGTTATGTTATTCAAGCTAATAATCTGCTACTAGGTTGAAAATGTTTATTTTGCATATTTTAATCTTACAAACTCGCCTTACAAGTTTAGTATACAACGCCGTGCAAAAAGGCAACGGAATTACGACAAAATATTAATATGCTCTATACTGCAAATTACCAGCGGTTTTGAACTTCTATGTCAGTTTTATCGGTAAATTACGCTTAAAGTGGTCGCTAATATAAAGTCACTATTAAATACGGTTCAAAACACAAAAAATGTTCGATTCCCGTGCACCCTGTTCGTCAATGGCACAAGTTTTCGTGTGCACCATTTACATTACACTACAATCGCTACTCGCGCGAAGTGATCGCGACAATCAATATCGCGTATCATATGTTTATCTAACCCTACGGGAATATACCAGAGAGCAACCCATTTTAAATCTATGAAACGCCGTTTGACCTAAAACAATCTAATGCTCGATAGAGATATTCAGGCAATAAATAGCAAATATAGGCCAAAAAACACTTATTAGTTTAGGGTCCGTGCTTAGACTGTAGCTGGGGTTTTTTTTCTGGTCAGGACAAAGAAAAGTCATTTCACATTGAGTGAAAAACCTACTATGGAAGAACATTAGCTAGGTCGAAGCCGAGGAAAGCCATCAAACGAACTTTTAATAAAGCTTTTTCAATTCTTCCTTAATCGAAAATAATGTTACGAACACTTAAACATTACGAGAATAACGCTATAAAACGACAAGAGTAAAACAGCAAACTTACGAGAAATTTGAGGTAATTTATTTTTTAAAGTTGTCAGGCAAAGAAGCAACAAAAGTGCTAGGAAGTGAAACAATACAATGTCGGCATTTTCGCTTAGTAAAACTGCACCTTTAAATTTATCAATAACCTTCAAAATAAAATATTTGGGCTCAAAACACTATCAAAATTAAGAGAGAAGTGAGACGAACCCACTGGTATACGGCCGAAAACAAGAAAACCAACGATACGAAAGTTATAAAGGATCAAACGTACTGCATTTTTAACTAGTCTAATAATTTTGAGCGATTTATCAACAATAGTCAATACAATTTCGCTTGACTTTCAAAGGCCAAAAATCGCTAGAATAGTGTTGTTTAGTAACACATTTGACATCCGTAAGTACAATTGCTTCGGCTGAATCTAACAGTGGTGTTTTTGTCCTTATTGGGCGCATAAAACCAGAGATAAGGCGCGGCAAAAGGTCAATCACAATAAATCAGGAAATGACGGATTTTCTCGCATACCGTCGTTGCGACTAAGGATGAACAGTCGCAGCTAAAACAATGTTATTATCTACGACCGTTCATCCTTAGTTGCAAGCGACGTAACGCCCATGTCATGAACGACAGTTTCCGAAGTTAACACGACAATTTCCGTCACATCTGAACATCTTGGCATCTTCTTTTAGCGACATAGCGGCTACACAAAAAACTAATTGATGACGTAAGGCGTGATATCGCGATTGATTTCATGCTCACATGCCTCAAACTGAGCTTTTTAATTCACTGGACAATTTGAAGTTGAGGCATATTATACTGTATGTATTTTTCTTACCTTTACATAATGTTTAAGTCTTAAAAATTGCCCACTAAATATCTTCACGGGATCAAGGTCATCCAGGCCGCTGAAATTCCTTCTGATGGATTGTTCCAGTTCTACATCACTGAGTAATTGTTCACCTTGTTCTGTCTGCACAGCAAAACCATACACCATCTTTACCAAACTGTAAGCATAAACAGAGATTTACTCTTTAGCATGTTACATATCTTTTGCATTTGTTATGGCAACACAAAAAATGGCTTCGTGTTTTCATTATCTTTCGTGTTTTAAAAACACGGAAAAAATTGAAATTGCTTGGTAAACAGCCTTGTTAATCTGTATTGTTCCCAGAGAATCAGCCGCATAAATTACCACAAGTGATGTTCTGAATATACTTCTAACCTGTAGAAGTCCCGAAGTCCAAAGAATTCGTCCTTTTGGGCATTTTTTAGAGTTTCTGAATCGCTTTGTTGTTCATAAAGGTCAAAATACCCATTACATAACCTCCCGATATAAGCTTCAAGACGATTCTGAATATCTTTATTACTAGAACAAATTCCCCTAAAAATGAGAAAAAAACAATTGCTAGAAATAAATCAATAAGCTGACCTAACTTATGCTGTAGTATAATTACGACTCAAGGCCTCGCCTTAGGTAACATCCCGGATTTTATATACAGTTTAGTCCTCATGCATTTATAGACTGGAATGTTAAATATTTGAGTAAGGGCCTGTTTACATGGAGGTAGGGTGACCCTAGCAGCAGGGTTACCCTAGTAAGCGGGTCACCCTACTTCAATATGTTTTAGGGGTGGGGTTACCCTATCAAACATATAGGGTGACCCTAGCAGCAGGGCTATCTTTTTGTTTACATAAGTCATGTAAACACGTCAGGTAGGGTTACCCTAGCAAGCGGGTCATGTTTTATTCGCCCTACTGTGACTGCTAGACAAACAAGGATGGCGTCGCTAGATTATACATATGAATATATCAGCCTGGCGAGTATTTTAAACGACACCAGAAAATAACTAGGGATCCAAGGATAGTGCAATGTTTCTGAAAGCTTGAAAAGTCATTGCGGAAATATCAAATTTTTCAAACATATTGTTCATAGTTTTGCAGTTAATTTGACGCGGTTCGCGTTTAATTATAAATTTTGTTGTAAATTACCAGTACGCTTGAAGTAGACGAAATTTGAAACTTTTAGATGAACTTTTGAACATATTACAGCCATTTTGGTCCAACCATACCACAAATCGCAAAAATTTCCGAGCTTTGTTTACGTTTCACGGTTTGTGACACAGCTAACAGTAGCTTGCCGGAAGCTACATTTTTAATTAATGTCGTACATTTGTCGTACATGGATGTCTCAATTGCTTATATACATAACACAGTAATCAGTATCAAAAAATTAGTTTTGTCGATATCCCTGTATATTATTTTGTAGCATCTCAATTTATTTAATATACAGAACGCAGACAAGTTTATACTTACGATAAGATTGGGCCGAAATTTCGGCCACATCACGCATTAATTGCCAAAACAGTAAATTTGCCAACTTGGCAACTTTTTATAAACGTAAACATTGCCATCGACATTGACATTGTATTCAAGTAAATGTATCAATACGATGACCTACGAATTGTACCTAAGACATAATAACTTTTAATCTTGAATTCAAATAAATTTATTGAAACAAAGGCTTTGTTATTAAAAGCTAGTATATCTCGATTATAGTATTATGCCAACAGCAAACTTCGCGCTTGTTATTATCCTTTTACTTCAATTACGGCACAAAAACCAAATATCACTCATACATTCATGCAATGATGCAAGTCATATATTACTATCCATATCAATAAAACTTATTGCGGCTGCCTGCATGTGCACAGGCTACAATATGCGGGCCTTGAATAAATGAATAATCAAAACAATATTAAAAAAATTCTGTCAAATTCTGCGACACCTATTGTGTATTGATTGTATACCGTCTGTTCACAGACTCATATACAGCACGTAAATTATATTTTTATATCAGAAAAATGCTGTTTGTATATGACTATGCTTTTATTGCAGATAAATTATAGATCTAATATAGACGAGCGTGCTATAAATGTGGCACTACAGTTACTATAGACAAACATTTATATATAGACATGATATTGCATGATCTACTGCACGGGGATATTATATTTCATGTTATTTATAAAACAACGTGTCTGCCTATACTGGCTACAGTCATATATAAAAGAATAAACTATAGCTGTATAACTAAATTTCGTGACATAAATTGAGTTACGTCTACGAGATTTAAATTGAAATATTCCTATAAAGAAAATCATAAATAGACATGCAAAAACTCGGGCCTCGTATGAAATGTGGCGTGTTGAAGCGGCCCAAAATAGAGTCTAAAATTGCATCGAAATAATACATATCCATGTTAAATCGTTTGCCCAAGGCCTGTTCTAAAATTTCGACCAGCACTCATACATATCGCCATATTTATTTGTGCGTGCTGATTTTGCTGACTTGCAGTTCTCACGAAAATCCGATGATACGGGGGATGCTAATGGCACGAATCCCCATATTTCTTATCTAAACTTTTAACATTGCTGTAATGTAGACGTTTAAACATTGATTGTCAAGCTAAATAAATCAAATTTAAGAAATTTTACTATTACTATAAATACCGTTTTAACGTTAAAAATTCTCCAACCTTGAAGTTTTTTTAGATATGGCATCGGGATAACATTTGCAACTCCCCCCGGAAAGTTTACTCTATGTATCTCTCGCTTGAATTTCGCCACTCATCACAATAGTGCAACGTTTCCATGGAAACATTGCACTAAAAAGGATAAGCAATTTAACATAGAACGAAGCATAGGCATAGAACGAAGCTTTGCCTTTGGACGAGAACGCTGCGAATGATGTAGTTTCGATAACAAAGTCAAAGACGGCGAAAAGGAAGCAAAATTCCGGCACATCCTCGTCGACGTCAAAAAACAAAATAAATGCTCTTGGTCAGCCGAACATGTCGAAAAACTGTTGTGTTGGACTATATCAGGGAATACATTACGCAATGCGAGTAATAGACCACAACATTGAAATAACAGACCACAACATTGAAATGCAGCAAGCAAAGGCCCAATAAATAGCATATTACACAATGTTGCGTTTCGGCGCCATTTTTCTAATACAGGCGGCTCAGCGACCACGCATAGGTGGGGTTACCCTATCGGGCAAAACAGCCCTAGCAGTAGGGGTACCCTACCTCATGTAAACGCTCGCTATTTTCTGACCCGCTTGCTAGGGTAACCCTCCTGATAGGGTGACCCTGTCTCCATGTAAACAGGCCCTAAGAATCGCCTCAAACCTTGCACTATCACAGAGTTCGTTTTCACTTGGTACTCCTCTACTCAACATGATGCCTCGGTTCATCTTTGCAGGATCTAACGCCCAATTTGATAAACCAATAAAACCAACACGGCGATGATCCGAAGTTGTTCCTGATTCTTCAGTAGTAGCTGTGCCATCTTCCAGTAGAGGATGAAGTGTTTTTAAAGGCATCAGGGGAGAATCTTCAGCTAATCCAATTTCGTCCAATACTACCACAGACACAAATTTATTCAAATCTTTGTCCTTTTGAAGTTTAGCACACTGTCTGAAGGTTGATACGATGCCTTCAGGGGTAGATAATGGGCTGCACTGGTACGATTGCATGTGGATCTATTAAAATCACACCAATTAAATGAAATGAATACATTTAATACTTATTCCAAAACTGTTTAAAAAATTTTCATGAGCGGGGTTTGCACTCACTGATGAGATCTAGCCCATATTCGATCAAGCCATGAACAGGGATTTTATATTCAATTTGTTTTATTCATATTCAAATTTTTATTGTAGAACATAACATATGCATGCATATATATAGGAAATATATTTTTGACGACTTAAACCTTGTTTCTCCTCTATATCAATTACTGTTAATAGTTGTTAGAGTGTCTTTTTCCTGTACGAGCACTGCGTAAGAGCAGTGCAGTTCCAGTTTCGAGTACTCCCAGCTTAAGGCCCTGTCACAC
>CACRXK020006696.1:0-24604 GCA_902702795.2 Paramuricea clavata | reverse complement strand
AAAAAAAAAGAATCCTAAGAGTCGAAGAGATAGTTAACTACTTATTACGTAAAATCGTTTGGTGTGAAAAGGAATCGTATATTAATATCGTCCTATTGTATATATAGCTTTACCACGAACTAACGGAAACAATCTTGCACTTGGAAAGTCTGCCCGGCAAATTTCAACATACGAAAAGGGAGTCGCGTCGAAGGCTGTGGATGGCGTACGAAATGGAGACTATAATGATGGATTCTGTTCACACACATTGTTCTCAAAGAAACCTTGGTGGAGATTAGACCTCGGTGAACAGGTCAGTTTCAACTAGGGGCGAATTTACCGTGGGAGTGCAGGAGGGGGGGGGGTGCGCACCCCACCTAGTGTCTATAGCTCTCCTCCTAAAGAAGTCCAGCACCACCCTAAAACAATCTGCTTGACCATACATTTTCTGCTTTTCGAATAGCCATTAGCGGAACGTCTACTGTTAGCACGTGTTGATTTCTTGAAACGATTTAATTGATTTGTGCGATCATAAAAAAATATTTAGAATGCTTTAGTTAAATATCATAGTTAATAAAACCTGCATGTCGAGGTTGTTATACAGCCATTTTTTCGGATACACTGTACTTTAGCGTATATAAACAAAAGATATATAAACAAAAGATAATGTAAGAGCTGGCTCAGCTCACCCCTAGCCAAGTTATAGGTAGCGAAAGTGAAATTCAAATCTGAAACTCTCTTAATTACCCGCCGGAAAATGGCCCACTTCAATTTTCCGCAGAATAAAAATTTTGTAAAATTTGATTGGCCGACACAAATTTTCCGTAGGAAAAAAAATTTTGAAGTTGAAAATTTTCAACTTTTAATAATGATATTTTCGGAAACTTTTCTGTCCGTGGAAATTTTCTTGAGTGGAAATGGGCCTTTTTAGACAAATACTTACCCCGTTCTCGCCATTTTGTTTCCCTCAGGAACGGGTTGGAATCGTATACGTCTCGAATCGCGCAGACTGCTGCTGGTCACGACTGTCTGGTTTCGAAATTCGCGTTGGTAATAGCTTGACCATGGCCAGGAACACACGGTGCGGCACGACGCTTTCTCTAAACCGTGGAGAAACCAGAGAAATTATATGTAACCCTCCTCTTGACGGACGATATGTGAGCATTTCAATGGAGAACTCTGGTGGTGCCTTCTTAACTTTGTGCGAAGTCGCTGTTTATGCACGTAAGAATTTTCAACCGTCAATGGGGAGGACAGTCTAACTCCTAATCTTCAGACCTCTTTGGGACCTCGCCAATGGGGGGATTCAAGGTTTCCGACGCCATAACGAAACACAATAGTGCAAGGGGTACAAACACAATGGAATTTCCAATTTGTAAATCTGCAGGGGATGCAAACACAATGGTGAAAGCAATAGATTCAAGATGGCTTCGGAAACCTTGAATCCCCCTACTAATGTGTCCACTTAAAAGGGGGTGTTGTCCGTTAATAAGGGTTCGATTGTACATCTGCTATAATGCTTATATACCCAATTCACAACCTTTAAGTCGCACACGTGCCTAATTACGATTGTTTCCAGTTTAGAAAAGCATAGAACAGAACGAAAGTGATGTACGCATTAAAATTATCTACAAAACATAAGTGAATAAGTCGTAGAAGGCTTTACCATGTGATTGTTTTTCGAAATCAGAACAGTACTACTAGATATATGCGAGTTATATTTCCTTCACGAAATTTCGATCTAAAATTAAAAACAATTGTATTTTAAGTAAATTTTTGAACATAAACACTTATAACTGCAGGATGACAAGTTTATACGGCATTTTAAAATTATTTTGCAATTGGTCGAGGTATTGGTACGGCGCATACGAAATAGATAAGCTCTTTAATCTGATCTTCATTTCTCTATCGTTTCAGCCGCAGAAAATCCGACGAAGAAACCGTCAAAGCCAGGTACGTATAAATGGCTCATCCATGCAAGGCCGAGTAGTTTATTTTTACTTAATGGTCTCCCTTTGGTAGTTGTCATGGTAACCGAACTGAAACAGTTTAAATCCAAAGTTTGCGGGTATATTAGATGATTTTTTTGAGCAAAAGAACAAAGGCAAAACAATTTTCAGTTCATTTAATAACATCGTGATAGGAAACTTTGAGAGTGAAAAAGTGATGAAGGTGTAAGGCTTTTTACTATAAAGATATCTGACATTTCTTAGAATGACTCGAATATCACACGTATAAAAAATCATTTTTGGAATTAATCCCACTGATTATAACGATTCATCGACACTGTATTCCTATGCCAAGCTTTGCATGTTTAAAAACAGCCAAATGGGAACCAGGTTAAAAATATATCTGGAAAAATCGCTATATTATTAAACTATAGTCCCCATTTCTCATACAGAAATACAAGGAGTCCTTCAACACTCGAAATCCAAGCTTTGCGTACTGCCAAAATACAAAGAGGTCGCGAACAATTCGGCAGTTGTGCTCACTGCAAAATGTTCCGAAGATCCCGCTCGTTTCCGAAGTCTAGCCGACGGCTCTCTTCAACACATCGATAGCGCAATGTGTCTCGGTCCCAAGGATGGTTGCATCACCTCGTCAAAAGATACCGAGCTCGTTCTGATGGACCAATGCGGGAAGAAAGAAACAGAATTCAGCTTCACCGAAAAAGGCAGCCTGATGCATGTCATGTCGAAGACTTGTGCAAGGCCAAGCAGCTATCCCGTATCAAACGAAGATACGACAATGGTTGTGTTGAATGCGCTGTGTGATTCGACGAAGAATAAGTTTGAATTGGTGACAGGTAAATGGACCTTGGAATTGCTTACGTCGCGTAATTTTGAAACAATGAATTATTGACCCAAAAGTAACCAACAATGCACTGTGCATTCCAGAATGCCTCTGTATTATTTTAGTATTAAAAGTTAAGGTTACCATTGAGTAATTTTACAAAATATAAAACAATGGACATTCCGAAAACGGTTAACATTTTAATTCAACGTTTCGACTAGCTTGCAGTCTGCAAGCTGGTCGAAACGTTGAATTAAAATGTTAACCGTCTTGGGAGTGCCCATTGTTTTGTATTTTATTAGTATTAGTCCCTCTGTATTATGAGGGCTACAAGTTCATTAGTACTTGGTACTATTAAGTGTCACCCTCTTTAGATAAAGTCTCTATCTATCGATTATTTATTACTGCATGACGTAAGGTCTAAAATAAGATCTGTTGGCTCCAGTTTCATAATGATAGGAGATCCTCTTTCCAATGTAATCCGGGATAGTAATCCTGGATTAGGGAAGGAAAAGGATTGATTAGATAGGATTAGGGTTTTGGTAAGAATGGGTGTTTGTGAACTCAGCGACTGGACTCTGTACGTCAGTTGGTCAGAGTGCTGCACCGGAATCGCAGGGACCCAGTGCGATCCTGTCTATGGTTGCATTTTTCGCTGCTGCTCCCGGTCAGGTCCAAAATATGAATATTATGTATATAATTCTTGCTCAAAATTTCCATCGACAAAAACCGTTTTGAATTTTTAGTACCCATGCCAACGCCTACTTCGTTACCAGTAGCAGGAAATTGTGGGCAAGTCATGTTAGCAAAATCTGTCTTGGTTATCGGTGGTGTGAATGCAAAACGCGGAGCTTGGCCGTGGCAGGTAAGATTTTCATAGATATAGATCGAAACATATGAAGATGAACGATATCTCTACAATCGGCAAGGCCTTATTTCCATACAGCCAGTGGCGTTGCCACGGGGGGTTATCGCTCGTTTGAGGTTGGCTACGCCCCTGCATATAGTACGTTAAAACAAAGGGTTTTTTCAAAACTATTTCACGACGGTTATTTAAGACATTCGTGATTTCTGGTTTGGAACAGACTAATTTGGCTAACGTTATTTATATCGCGGTTGCTATATCCAATTCATAACTACAGATAACACACATACCTACATACTATCGTTCTAGTTTACAGAAGCATATAGAACAAGGTAACTAGATTATGTATAAGAGTTACTCACTCGTATAAATAATTCTGAAGCTTAGTTACGTTTGTTCTATGATGCTTCTGCAGAACAATATAGTAAGTAGAGTACTAACTAGGCATGCGAGTGACCTAAAATTGTGTATGAATTGGTTATAAACGAACGATAGTCAAATGTGTCTATCAATTGCTTGCACTAACAAAATTTTCATTTTCGATTTTATATATAGATTACAATTTTACTGATAGCACCCAAAACGGATGCCAGACTGGGCGTTTCGTTTTAAAGTGTTACACCTTTATAAAATTAAGTCTATTCTATTCTTAACCACACTATATATGGTTTTCCAAAAATATATTTCTTAAATATTTTCTTGAAATATGTCTTCAGGTCGCACTCAAACGAAGTGGTCGCTTTATCTGTGGAGGTTCTCTGATTAAACCAGACTGGGTTGTCACTGCGGCACATTGTATTAGTACTGGCGTAAGGTAATGTTTTCATATACTAACGACTTTGGTTAGCTGTTCTTAATGCTTTCCCAACACTATCATGTATTCTATTTACGTTAAAACGTGGTTGGAACACTCGTCAAACCTTTTATTTTGTTAATCTCTAGTTTGAAACGTCTCCAGAAGGCCTTCATTGACAAGCCCTAAGTGCGTTTGCAACAAAATCGAAACTTATATGGATAAAACTAATTTTCGTTTTTATTGTGCTTAAATGAATCCCAATCTTCCCCATAATGAAACGGGAGATAACCTATATGATGAAATATAAATTTACCATACTTGATATGATAATTTTGAAATTTGAAGACTTTTGACTGTTCCGTAATGGAAGTGTTCCAATTTTTCGTTCACTTAATTATAAAATAACTGAATGCCAGCTGCAAAAAAATTCACCACGTACGTAGACATTTAAACTGTCGTACTAATTGTTCATTAAACATTCTTATGCTCCAGACCTGATACATACGCTGTTGTTTTGGGTGAACATGATCGAAGAACTACTGAAGGAAGCGAAAACGAAATAACGGTGAAGAGATATATCAAGCATCCTCAGTACAATAGACCATATCCCATTAACAACGACATAGCATTACTTCAATTACGTTCGCCTGCGAAGCTTGGATCACGTATCAATACGGTGTGTTTACCACCACAAGACTACAATGTTCCAATAACCTCGACATGTTACATCACAGGTGAGTTTAGGGCACTGATCCCAAAACTTGGATTGGAATAAATTCTTTGTTTGCAATCACGTGACTTTTCATCCACATGACGGGCAATCTAACAACTTGTGAACGATTTTTCTCCTATCAGAATGGTTGTAGCAAGAAAAACTGAACGGTAATTCATCTTTTGAATCTTAAACCGTCTCTAAACTCGATCAATACATTACAACCAAAATTGCGTCATTGCAAACAAAGAAAGATATTGTCAAAAGAAAAATATTCAATCGGTCACTTCCCCAATACAATGGCCGCCTTAATTCTCATTATCTCGTGTTTAAAACGATCTAAACCTCATTAGAAAAGATGTGGGAAGCTATATCTAGCAAGCCACGTCGAATAAGATATTTGCTTGATTGTATAACTAATTTAAACGCGTAACGATTAACTTCGTAAGAAATGTAACCGATTTAAAAATCTCTGTTCTTCATTTTAAATATTCTGGTTTCAAAATTTATTCCCTGAATGAAACACTGTCGCTGAGGTAACACATACCTCCAACCACTGCCCAGGCTCCCTTGTTTCAGGCGGATAAAGACCCAGGATTTTTTACTCTACAGGTTGGGGTAAAATTCGACATCCAGGTAGTTCACATCCAATTTTACAACAAGCTGAAATGCCTCCTGTATCAAATCCTGTTTGTCATGAAAAGTTAAAGAAATCGCCTGGTAAGTAAACATTGAAAACCTACCTTAAACCTAACCCCAATCTTAAACCATAGCATTAAGTGGCAGTGAAGTCCGTCCTGCTCATCCGCGTATTTTGTTTACATATGTTGTTTACATACATTAGTCATGTTGGAACAACTTGTAGCAAGTCTGTTACCATCATCATCAATTAACCTTGTAACAAGGTGATAGCAACTTGTTCCAGACTTGTCAAACAACAAGCAGTGGGAACACATCCTGATATCGATTTGACAACAATCTTGTTACAACTTGTTTACAAATCTGTAACAACTTGCGCGTTTTTACGCCGTGTGTGTTTTGAAAACCTCCCTCTCGTACATCCATTTATCGCCATTATTTCGCAATTACCTGCTTATCGCAACTTTCATCCATTCCTCAGCAGGTTCATCACTGACCATAACCAAGAACATGATCTGTGGAGGAAAAGAAGGAAGTGTCATCAGCGGTTGCCATGGAGACAGCGGAGGACCCTACGTGTGCAAGGACACAAGCGGTCGTTGGTTCCTACAGGGCAGTGTGAGTTGGGGTAGCCCAAGATGCAGTACGGCCGAGAGATACAGTCTTTGCAAGAGTGGCAAAATTTCGAACCTGGATCGACGATGAAATTGATAAAAAAACCAGCCTAGACGCCGTTTATAGAATATAATTTTTAAAACTAGAATTAGATTGAAATGACTTATTAAGAATCTGACTATTATGTAGGTTACTATAAAAGAACGACAAAATTAGGACATTTATAAATTGTTTATTGTAGGCCATAAGTATTAAGACCGGGACAAAATTAAAGTATGATATGTTTATAGTCGTTAAAACACAACGCAAAATTTAGGTTATATTATTGAAATTGTACAAGATTTATGCACACTTGTAATTATTTAGGACTTTATTTATTCATATTTGCATATTGTACGAAATGAAAAATAAATTGAAACAAAACGATGAGTTCTGAATTACTATATTATTTTTAAGCCCAGAGAAATTGGCACGAAAATCAGTAAATTTGGATCCAGTACTTCGCTCGACATTAATAAATAGACATCACTGCCGTCAAACGTGAATGATGATGTTTGTTCAAGCTTATTGCGAATTCTTCAAAGACCACTTGCCAGGCGTTTGAATTGTTTATTTTAACTTGTTGTAAATCGTGGTTTGTTGTGTTGTGCCTCGAGAGTAATGCAAATTTTGATGGTAATATTAACAATAAACCTATTACAAGCCAACGACTTCTCATGACCTTATAGGGTAATGCTGCACTTTTGTTATTCTACAATTTTGTTATTGGCCATATCAGAATAATCTATTTATTTCATATGAGAAGCGAGGGAAGCTAATAAGTTCATTAAAGTTATGCTGTGTTTCATCATGGATAATAAAACACATTTTACAATCTATGGTTTCATTGATATATGTTTAAACATAATATACACAAACAGAAAAACTTTCTATTTTAAACTATGTTTGAATAATAATTATATAGCACGAAATCAGTAAAAGGAATGGGTACGAGCAAATGAAAAACAACCAATCAGCGCCCGATTTTCGCTGGTGTTTCCGAGAACCCAGCAATCTAGCCTCCACAAAAGATTGCAGGCTCAGGGCTCGAGATTCCGGACTATACATGCACAAAGAAACATCGTTGAAGAAACATTTGGCAAGTGTAACTATTATCGGATCAATTTACTGCATCTTTGTTCTATCTATATTATTCAACGAACTGTTGACTACAGCAATCGATTTAATTAAAAGCATATCCAAGTAAGTATGCGATGTAATTCATGATGAAAGTGGATAAGCGAAACGTTTGTCTTGGACCGTCTTTGTTATTTAATTAATCATGTGTGCTATAGCATCTCCAGCACAGCCCGTATCGAAAGTGCTCAACTTGGCAACAATATTTACAAAATATATCAAGGATCAATTTCATCTATCCATATTAGTGAATAGTGTATAAAGCAAGCAACATAGGTATATTAGCAAACATTTTAAGGAATATCGGCAAATAGTAGCTAATATGTAGGCTATACTATGCATGGGCATAGCGGTATTATCTTCGCAATCCTTAGGTTATATAGTGGATATGTTCTGAACTCATGCACTGTTAAAGCAATATATTATATACAGCTGACTATAGTCGTCATGGTTATTTGCTATGTGTATTTCCAGCCGACAATTTGAAAATACAAAGAATAAAACATATTCCGAAAATATATGGATCTTGAAAATCCAATATAAGTCGAAATATAATTCTACAATTTTGTCTTCATTTTGATCGTTATCTTGGATTTTCAACTTAACTGAAGATGAATATTTTCGGATTAACTTTTATTCTGTATTATTCGTCATATATAAAAGCACTTTACATTGGCATTGACATTGTCCCATTGACTTTCGCTGGCAATTTGGCAGCTGGATAAAAATAGGAATACGCTTCAATTCATGACGAAAATACATATACTCAATATCGAGCGCTGAGTTAAAGGCAAAGCCATTTAGGCATTTTAAAATCTACATGCAGTAGAAATTGACGCGCCATGTCGAACAGTCAAAGGCCAAGGGAAACAAGCGGGGAAAATGATTAATATGTAATATATATCGGGTGTCCCAAAAAACTGAACTGGACATGCACTGTTTGATTTCATGTAACGTAAAAGCTATAAAAGTTATTGAAATGAAATAAAGATCGTTGCATTCAGAAAAGACTAACTTAGATTTTGATATATAACATTTGAATTTACATGCAATATTGAGCGAGATACAACCAAAATAAAAATATTTATTATTTAACAAGTATAACTACATCGGTAATTATAAGGTTCAGGACTTCAGGTTTATGCTAATTTTTGACATTTTAAGAAACAGTATATAATTCAACATTCAAACATCAATAGCGCAGTCAAAATTGCATGTAAATTCCAGTACTATATATCAAAATCTAAGTTACTCCTTTCTGAATGCAACGATCTTTACTTCATTGCGATAGCTTTTACAGCTTTTACGTTACATGAAATCAAACAGTATCCAGTTTTTTTTTCTGGGACAACCGCGGTAGTACGCGCGCAGTTCGACACATGGCAAGATCGTGCATATATATGCATCAAAATTAAACTATAAAATTAAAATCTCATCTTCTACACATATACTGATAAGCGTCGTTAAAGGATTAATTTTAACAATCAGGTGCCGGTTGTATGGGGCGCCAAACCTGACAAAATAAAAATGGTTCGTGACATAAAGTATATTAAAATTTACCCCTCTGATATAAGATATGATACGCGAGGTAGCTCGTGATATAAAGTATAACTTATGTACACATCAATATATAGGATATAACCTTAATGACACAATATACAGAGTATACTTTAACTGTCCGCGATATAGGTTATAGAAATAAACTGGGGCGAGTTTTTAATTATTCATGTACTGCCATTTTAAAATTCACTTCCGGCTTCCGACTGCATCGTTCAAAAGTGAGCGAAATTGTGGGTGATTCACCACATTATTAACACTTGTCCTCATATTATTAGTATCATCAACAGTTACAGGCGCCGAAGTTGACGAGCTTTCTCCACTGAACGCCATTTCTCTTTCCGCCATGATGCTAAAATATCTTCTAATCTATTTACTACATTTCCCGCGTTAACTCATTTCGTTATTACTGATTAATTTATTACTGATTAATTTTCCTGATTAAATTTCAAAGCCGGAAGTGAATTTTAAAATGGTACATGAATAATTAAAAACTCGCCCCAGTCTATTTCTATAACCTATATCGCGGACAGTTAAAGTATACTCTGTATATTGTGTCACTAAGGTTATATCCTATATATTGATGTGTACATAAGTTATACTTTATATCACGAGCTACCTCGCGTATCATATCTTATATCAGAGGGGTAAATTTTAGTATACTTTATATCACGAACCATTTTTATTTTGTCAGCTTTGGCGCCCCATAGTCAAACAGCTAGACGTCATTCAAATTTTAAATCGATCTGGGGCTGGTTGTATAAAACTCTTAATCACTTTTTTAATCACTATTTTGTAGTTATAAATAGTGATTAACTCTCAAATACGCGCTTCTTATTGGATGACGTTTTTTATATCACGAACCATTTTTATTTTGTCAGGTTTGGCGCCCCATATTTGACTGTTTCGAGTTTGAGACGGATCATGCGCCTGTTCGATGGATTATATCTCCATGCAATCTGTATGGGCTCTACTTTTAAATTTCTCAAAAAATTTTCCGCATCACCAAATTTATAGAATCTTTTGATATTTTATACTCTCAACAATTTGGATTTCGGAAGAAAAAAACATTCTACTATACTTACTATCTTATGAACAATGATTTCTACATCTCTCTTTCGAGAAAAAAGGTGATATATTGGCATAATGCATAAATGGTGCTCATGCGCGTCATTGACTATAAATTAATGCTGCTCTTTACATCGAGCACCTATTTTAAATATTTTGTAGGCAAACCAGTAGCAATAGACAGATTTAGAAAGACGACGAGGCCAACACGACAACGCGGTCCCAATATCAGCTCAAAATTGAGAGCTAAGGAACTTGATTACTGAAATAAGTTGAAGCTTTTTAAAATAAGGCTAAGTTCGGGAAAAAAACGATCTGGTATTCTGCTATGCGACAGATTTTATGCAATTCCTCCAACGACGCAACAAACATTCACGTTGCTCCAATGAAGTGAAAATCTTAGTCTAACGTTGTATTCAGAATGATAACGTTATTGAGGATACCCTGGCCCTAGGACCACAAATTATTTAAACTTTTTGTTTTGCATAAATAATTTCTTTGTTTCGAAGGCATGTCTTTCAGTTCACGTCGTGTTTTCTAAATCAGTCTATCGCTCAAGGTAAACGGCTTTATAATTATTAAGGTAGCATGCGCTTCAACATGTAGCACACGGCAGTCTCAGGGCTAATGAATCTAGTCTTCCAAGAAGCGCGTTTCAGTAAAATGGTCTAAATTCTACAATAATGTCGGCAGCCGGAATATTCTATTACATTTTATCTTGTTTCCATTTCTTTACAGATCAATAAAAAATGGCTGACCTACCACCACCACCATACCCAGGGGCAGATCAAGGTCCGAGCTATCCTCCCGGTGACACAACCAAACAACCAATACCTCCAGATGGTCCAGGGGTACCAGGGTATCCTCCACAACCCATACCAGGGTATCCTCCACAACCCATACCAGGGTACCCACCCCGAGCTGGTCCAGCCAATCTGCAACAAGCCCAGGTTGCATACCCAGCGCCGACTGGATATCCACCACAACACACAGCCGGGTATCCCCCTCAGCCTATTGCTGGTTATCCCCCACAACCTGGTCACCCAGAGTCAGGGTACGCCCCTGTTCCAACAGGCTATCCACCACCAGGGTATACACAACAACCCGCGGGGTATACATCCACTAACACCAATACAACTATTGTTGTAACTGTAAGTTATATTTCAGAGCCATCATTAGGCAACAGGATATAATAGAGATGTTCAGAATTCGACTATATTGTGTTTCCTTAAATGCGCTGGATGTAAGGAAAAATCGATCTTTAAACCAGACAACTTTTGTCTAAAACTGTCGCATGCAACCTGCTTACAATTTGAGTTGTACTCGCCTGCGTTAAAATCGGCCTATATATAGACGTCACGTCTCATCTTTACCACCGTAAATCTGGCTATGTTGTATCACAAAAACAAGCTATACCAACCTTCATAGCATCATGACTACAGCCTGGGCCCCAGCTTGAAAATACGTCCTACGTTCGTGTTTCTGAACTAAAACGAGTTCTTCTCGTCTCTTGCTGCAGCTCCGCATTCATTGCCATTGTCGTTACTGAATTAAATTTATTCTTTTGTATTCCAGAGGGGTTTTTTTAAATCAATTCCAGAGTAATTCGGACATTTTTACCGTCCCCATCAACTTGCTTTCTGGATTTTCCATACCTTAAACGTAACAGCGATTACCTCGTTAATATCCGACAGGGCCTTAGCAAGGATTTTAGAACTGTTTCTAAATCCCAAGGTGCGTGTACCTGTCAACTACCAAGAATAGCAAAAAAGCACAGATCCAGGGGGGGGGGGGGCGAAGGATTTGGGGAGGATCACCTAGTTTTGTAATATTAAGCTGTGTTCAACGTTATACCGTCTTAACTAATTTTCAGTATCAGATTGCATTAACTCAGTGAACCACTATTCATTGATATGCATGTTTATTTTAGCAACAACCTGCAATTGCACCTGTAGTAGTAATTCCTTATGTGAACGATTACATGGGATTGTCAATATTCTCTTGCCTGTGCTGTTGGTGTATTGGACTGTTTGCCATCATAAAATCTTCGGAGGTAGATAATTAATTTTGTTTTTAGCATATTTTGTCTTTTGTGAGGGTCATGAAGGTGTAAAATAGGAACTGGGATTAGCCTTTTTTGAACTCAAGGAAAGTGGAATTTACTGCACTGGGATTTAACCACTGGGCATGGAATACAAAATTTTGAAAATGGGATTTCTCTTTTCTTGAGTGGACACCGACTCTACTATTCGATACAACTGCTTAAAGTCCTTTAATGATCGATTTCATAAACAAAAATTAAATTAAATTCTGTAATAGTAGACCCCAGAAAAGCACATTTTCGCCTGATCTCGCCTTCTTGCCGCGAGCGAACCTAGCGACCACGTTTTCATGCTCAGCAGTTTGTTGTAATGAGTGGAGTGACAGTGAATTTGGTACCCCTTTCACGATCCTCCTCTAGTGGAAACTCTGAATTGGCTTATTAAATATTCCTCTTTCTCCAGGCAAGAAGCAACTACAACGCAGGCAATTACACACAAGCTCTGGCCTCGGCAACAACGGCACGAAATCTTTCGTATATTTCGATATTTTGTGGGATTGTCATACCGATCCTGATCATCATCATAATATCAGCATAGATGTACGACCCCCCCAAAGACATTAACATGTAATGTAATTTATGTTTGCTAGTCCTAGATTCTAAAATAAAGTTCAAATTTGCTAGTATGTATATGTTTATAGGTATAGGTCATAATGAGTTTAATAAAACGGTTTGTGCGTAGGTGTGGAATTTCTCCTTTTATGTATAGTCGTGTGGTGGGTACAGAAGTTCTGCGAGCAATTGTGGTTGAAAAGCTTGCAAGGTAAAGATTCTCTTCTTTTGTGTAGGGTGTCTCACATGAGGGATCCTTACTGCCCACTATTCTCTGCAGTCTGCAACGCCACTATCCCAATACTACTATTATTTAAGATGGCTGAATCTGCATGTTCGCTGTTCTGTTACGTTTTACATTATCTTCTGTTTATAAAGTTTATATCGGCTTTTTATCACGTATGCGTTACTGAACAGTTTCAATTCTGTAACGCAGTACAGTATAAACTTGCTTGTTCAAGTACAGTATACTATATTTGTATGGCAGTATAACAACCTCGACATGTTTACATATTTAACCATGATATTTAACTATAAAGCATTCTGAGTATTTTCTGGTGATCTCACAAATCAATTAAATCGTTTCAAGAAATCGACACACGCTAACAGCAGAAGTTCCACTAATCGTATGGGTCAGGTACACTTTTTTAGGGTGGTGCTGGACTTCCCTAGGGTACAATACAAAAATAAGTCATCACGAACCTGAAATTCGCACTTTTGCGATTGTAACCCACAGAATCGTTCACACACAAGGGCCTTTTAATTAAGATCGAAATCTGGGCTGGCTCGTCTTCATCTTCGTTCCCAGAGCTTCTCGGCTGCGCTAAAACCTGGGAACGAGGATGGTAACGCTTGACTTACGTCTGTACGCAACATCGCTAAATATCTCAAAGAAACGTTTGGCAAGTGTATATAACTGTTCAGTTGTCGAACCAATTTACCATATATCTTTGTGCTATCTATCAACGAACTGTTGACCACAGCCATCGATTAAAAGTATATCCAGGTAAGTTGTGCGAAATAATTCAAGATGAAATTTGATAAGCGAAACGTTTGTCTTGGACCGTCTTTGTTATTTAATCATTTGTGCTATAGCATCTGCAGCAAAGCCCATATATCGAACGTGCTCAAATTGGCAACAATTTTTACAAAATATATCAAGGAACAAAATTTCATCTAATGCCTATCCAAATTAGTGTAGCAAACAATGTAGGTATATTAGCAAATTTTTTAAGTATTATTGACAAATAGTGATATACTATACATGGGCATAACGGAAATTTTGTCTTCGCCATCCTTAGGTTATATATATATTCTGAAATCACTGGCAAAGCAATATATTATGTACAGTATAGACTGTAGTTATTATGGTTATTTGCTATATCCATTTCGGCATTTCCAGCCGACAATTTGAAAATACATATATGGATCTTGATAATCCAAGATGTGACCATTCTACAATTTTGTCTTCATTTTCATCGTTATCTTCGGATTTTGAAGATGAGTATTTTTCGGAATAAGTTTTATTCTATATTATTCGTCATATATAAAAGCACTTTACACTGTCATTGAGCTTTCACTGGCAAGTCCAGTGGGGTTATAGGAATTCATGACGAAAATATGTACTCAGTATCGAGCGCTGTGATGTATTAAAGCATTTAAAGGTAAAGCCATTTACTGATTTAGGTATTTTTCTAAGATCTACAGTAGAAACACGTGCCATGCATGTCGAACAGCCAAAGACCAAGTCAAGGGGACTGATAAGCGGGTGAAAATGATTAAAATAGCATGGGTAGTTCGACATAGCGAGATCGTATCATCGTATGCATCAATATTAAACGATACAATTAAAATCTCATCTTATACAAACATATTGGTAAATGTCGTTAAAGGATTAATTTCAGCAATCAGACCGACTTAAAATTTAAAAGTATTGTCTGTTGAGACAGACCATGCGCTCGATGGATTATCTGCAAGTCTGTATGGGCAAAAACATGCAAAGAAACAGCGTGATGCTGATGGCCAATGCAAATAATCAGTTGACGGTGCCGGCCAGTTCGCTCAAAATGTCGAAGTTTTGCCAATCGTAATTTCCAGCTGGTTGTATCGTACTCAATCCCCAGTTGTCCCCATTTTAATATAGACAGATACCAAGTTAACACGATGCCTCTAAACTCTATTTAAATCGAAACCCTCTTTGCGGCTAAAATTCTAAACTGTTTCGAAGCGAATATAA
This sequence comes from Paramuricea clavata, assembly GCA_902702795.2. NCBI lineage: Eukaryota > Metazoa > Cnidaria > Anthozoa > Malacalcyonacea > Plexauridae > Paramuricea > Paramuricea clavata. The sequence continues at coordinate 9,515 of CACRXK020006696.1, read as the reverse complement.
GCCGGAAAAAAATGCTTGACGATTGCGTCTCAGTTTAATGAGGTAGCAAGATCCGTGGACTAGCTTTTATTATTTAGCGTATTCTAGATTAGAAACCAGTTTTGAATAGTGAAAGTTGAAAATTTCCACTTCCCTTTATCGAAGTACGTTTCATTCGTTTTCGTAGAACTCATGATATTAGACAGATTTAGATCGAGGACGCGGACGTCAAAGACGACGTGAAAATGGCGTCAAAATGGCGTGGCATATCCATACATGAACACAACACGCCATTTTCACGTCGTCTTTGATGTCCGCGTCCTCGATCTAAATCTGTCTATTACAGCCTTCGCGGACGCCGAATAGTCAATATAAGAGTCGCAGTATTCTAAAAGGGTTTTAATAACTTTGTACGAGGGCCGAGGTTTGAATGTTTCAAAGTTGAGCGTCTATAGTCAGCTCAAAGTGATATTACTTATTCTACTGCATTGTGAGAAGAACAAGGCGAATTTTCGTACAATCGATCTCATCACAAAACACGGCAAACTCCGCAACTGAGCCGCTATTTTTCTCACAATTGAACAAACCATAAGCGTGTTGTAAACATGACAAAATCCACTTAAAATGTGAAATTCATTAACATGCAACAGCGTGTTTATATGATTTGTAATTCAAATGAGAATGCTGATTTAAGAATGTGGCATGTGCGATTAATTGTTAATATGACTATATAACAAGCAAACATGAATATATTTGCTTACAAAATTTTACCTTAGCCCTTATAGATTTGTTTCATACGTCGTACGTACTATCGTCGAATTTAATAATTAATATTATTTATTTAAAAAATTCCTGGTTTCTGATTGGCTAACAGCCAACTGTGAAATTGTCATATCAACTCAATGGCTAACCAAATATGGATTTTTCACATTCATATTAGCAAAATGACGTCAAAGAGTAAATATGAAAAAATTTGGACGCGTTTGCGCCATATTACTATGACGGCGAAAATATAATTGCTTATATTGTTGTATTTGAGCCAAAGTATACGTTACTACACTTAATTTGCCTCTTTAAGTATTCCTGTTTCTTTCAAACGTACCCTTAAGTAAAAATAGTCCGCGAATTCAAATAAAACTCTCAAATAACATCGAACGAATTAACTGTTGCCGTAGTCAAGCACCGTGAAAATGATGCAAATCACGTACTAGTTCAACAACTACGGCATTGTACAACGCTTAAGACCACGTAATTTACATTCGCCTTTGTCTTTGAGGATTAATGCTATTGTTGATGACCATATTGGCGTTGCCGTTGCCCTTGTATTTGCCGCCAAACTCTCTGATACGACGATGACGACGGCTGTCGAAGGACTAAGGAATTGTTTTTTTCTTAATACGAATAAAATACAAATGTTTTGAATTTTTTAAATAAATAATAAATAAACATACATTATTATTATTTAACAATTATTGGATTCGTTTTCGCACAATATGAAGAATTATCAAGCCCTCAGTTTGCCGTTATCAACCTCAGCCTTCGGCTTCGGTTGATAACGGCAAACTTTGGACTTGATAATTCTTCATATCGTGCTCATCCTCATTCAATAATTGTTAAATAATAATAATAAATGTTTATTTCAAGAGGGTGCATGAGATTAATATTTACTTACATTATTATTATACTCTCAACAAGGTCAAGAAATTTCATATTAAATAAATATTAAATTAGAATTAATTCGTATAGCAACGTCAACGACATTTTGCAAGGTGGTGCCCTGCAAGTGTCTATACATTTACGGTTTAATTTAAAATAAAAAATTCCTTTGGTTTCGTTTTAAACAAACCGAGCGCTGTTCGATATCGATATTCTTCAACTCATCGGGTAAGAGTTGATATGATGAGGCAGATTTTATTTAACTCTTCTAAGGTCGCAATAACGTGAAAATTTAAGTTTAACATTGTTTTCAGAATGACAGCGTTGTTGAGGACACCCCTGCATGGGACCACAAATTATTCAAACTTTTTGTTTTGCATGAAAAATTTCTTTGTTTCGAAGGCGCGTCTTTCAGTTCGCGTCGTGTTTTCTAAGGGCCTGTTCATATGGGCAAAAGTTATCCCGTTTAACGAGAAACTACTTTTCGACTAGCCAAATACTTTTGTTCTGTTCATATGGAGAAACGTTAAGGTCCATTCCACCCAAGAAAAATTTCCACGGACAGAGAATTTTCCGAAAATATCATTGTTAAAAGTTGAAAATTTTCAACTTCAAAATTTTTTCCGACGGAAAATTTGTGTCGGCCATTCACATTTCACAAAATTGTCTGTCTGTCAACAAGCAAGATCTCGGTACACGGGGAAACTTTTTGTCTCATATGAACGCAGTGTGACTTTTCATAGTATTTTCATACCAAGGCGAGATCTCGCTTGTAAACTTACCTTGTCGAAACGTTTCTCGCTAACCGGGATAACTTTTGCCCATATGAACAGGCCCTAAATCACTCAAGGTAAACGGCTTTATAATTATTAAGGTAGCATGCGCTTCAACATGTAGTACACGGCAGTCTCAGGGTTAATGAATATACACTGTAGTTTTTCTAGGCAGCGCGTTTCTGTCAGTGAAATGGTATAAATTCCACAATAATGTCAGCAGCCGGAATACTCTATTACATTTTCTCTTGCTTCCCTTTCTTTACAGATCAATAAAAAATGGCTGACGCACCACCACCACCATACCCAGGGGCAGATCAAGGTCCGAGCTATCCTCCTGGTGACACAACCAAACAACCAATACCTCCAGATGGTTCAGGGGCACCAGGGTATCCTCCACAACCCACACCTGGTTATCCACCCCAAGCTGGTCCAGCCAATCCGCCACAAGCCCAGGTTGCATACCCAGCGCCGACTGGATATCCACCACAACACACTGCCGGGTATCCCCCTCAGCCCACTACCGGTTATCCCCCTCAGCCCACTGCCGGGTATCCCCCTCAGCCCACTGCCGGGTATCCCCCGCAGTCTGCTACTGGTTATTCCATACAACAAGGTCATCCTGGTTATCCACAGCAAGGGTATAACCAAGGGTATGCCCCTGCTGCAACAGGCTATCACCCACCTGGACAAGGGCATATACAACAACCTACGGGGCATACCTCCACCAACACCAATACAACTGTTGTTGTAACTGTAAGTTATATTTCAGAACCATCATTAGGCAACCTGATATAATAGACATGCTCAGATTTTGACTTTCACTGGCCTGAGTATCAGGCCATATTATGCTTCCTCAAATGCGCTGGATGTAAGGGAAAAACGACTTTTAAACCACAAAACGTTTGCCTAAAACTGTCGCATGCAACCTGCTTACAACTTGAGTTGTACTGTGTAAATCAATCACAAAACTCGACCACGTTAAAATCGGCCTATAGACGTCACGCCTCATCTTTACCACAGTAAATCTGACTATATGTTGTATCATAAAAACAAGCTATACCAACCTTCTTGCATCATGACCACAGCCTGGGTGCCAGCTTGAAAATACGTTTCACGTTGGTGATTTCTGAACTAAAACGAGTTCTTCTCGTCTCTTGCTGTTGCTCCGCATTCATTGACATTGTCCTTACAAAATTAAATTTATTCTTTTGTATTCATTTATCCGAATTCATTCTTATCAATTCCAGAGTAATTCGGACATTTCTACCGTCCCCATGAACTTGCTTTTTGGATTTTCAATACCTTAAACGTAATAGCGATTACCGTTAATATACTGTACGGCCAGGGACTTGGCTAGGATTTTAGAATTTGGGAGTGTTTCTAAATTCCTAAGGTGTGTATCTGAAGTACCCAGAATAGCATAAAAGTACAGTTCCAGGGGGAGAGCGGAGGATTTGGGGAGAATCACTTACGCCTGTATTCTAAAAGCTCACTCACACTCACACTCAATAAGTGGAGGTTTAATCTGAGCTTCTCTTGAGTGTCATTGCTGTTTTTTAATAGCTGGAAGGTGAGTAGTCACATGCTAAGGTATGACACTAGTCCTCCAGCTATTCAAAAACAGCAATGACACTCGAGAGAAGCTCAGATTGAACTCCCACTCATTGAGTGTGAGTTTGAGTGAGCTTTTAGAATACGGGCGTTAGTTTTGTAATATATTAAGCTGTGTTCAAAATTATATACCGTCTTAACTTTTCAGTATTAGATTGCATTAACTCGGTGAATCCCTATTCATTGATATTGCATGTTTATTTCAGCAACAACCTACAATTGCAACTGCAGTAGTGATTCCCTACGTGAACGATTACATGGGATTGTCAATATTTTCTTGCCTTTGCTGCTGTTGGTGTATTGGACTGTTTGCCATCATTAAATCTTCCGAGGTAAATAATTTATTTTGTTATTAGCATAATTTAGCATATTAAAAAAATCGGAAATGGGAATGGGATTTCTCTTCTTGAGTTGACTCCGACTCTATTATTCAATACAACTTGTTTAAAGTCCTTTAATGATTCTATTTTATAAATAAAAATAATTAAATTCTAAAGTAGTAGACCTTAGAAAAACATACCATAATAACGAAAACACATTTTCACTCGCCGTGTACAAGCCTAGCCACCACGTTTTCATGTTTCCACTGTGAATGGGATTTCAAATTTCGTTACTGGGATTTGGACAGATTAAAACTGGGAGGTAGAATTTGGTACGCAATACAAAAGTATACAAAATTTGCAAACTTTGCAAGGCTATATTTTTCGCATTTTACAACATTTCGCAACCAAACTTTGCAATGTTACTCATTTTAGTATGCTCTTTCTAGCTGTGGTGATTTATTAGCATCTCCTTTCCTAGTTTTAAAATTAGTCCATAATGAGAATGGGCTATTGTCAAAACCTGGAACACCGTATGCAAAGAAGTTTCACCTGACATTTTCACTAGTCCATATTCTTTTAAAGTGTATCGTTAAACGTATAGATACTCTATGTTAGTTAGTTCTGCTTGTGCATGACATTGACATGGCCTGCACGTGGTATAATTGAATATTTGAATCGTGACTGTCTATGCCATAGGACTTAGCTAGCCATCAGTAATTGTTGAGCACACTTCTTTGCGTTTGTGTCTTATATGTGCACTGTAAATTTCAGGGAGTTGGATCGGCTCCGAAGGTGCTATTCTGTAACTGCTTATGTACTGTATTTTGTCATGTTTCGCTCGCTACGCTGGTTTAAATAAATGATTACAAAGCCCAGTCGAATTGTAATCAAGACCCAACGTTTCGACACTCCAGTCTAGTGTCTTCGTCAGGGGGGATCTAAAGTTGCAATCGTGGCTTCTTAAATACCCGAGGGATGACGTCACCTGCCAATGAGATGCATGTATTCCTCTGGCAAATAGACACCGTCATCCCTATTCAAAGCATGATTACTCATATTTATATGCCACGCTTCTAGGCATAGTCTTTGACCATGGTGATTGTTTGTGGCACTTTAGGAGGTGATTCGGCGGCACCTTGACGTTTGCAGTGTGTACAATATAGGCCTATATATGTATTAATATATGTCGTGACCATAACTCAAATCTAGGGATTTGAGTTACCTGGATTCAGGTCCGAATCACGTGAACCTGTCCATTCAGGCCCTAACCACCGAACGTCTGCACCTTATCACACCGAACTACAGAAGTGTTCGGTGGAAATTAAACCGAAAGTCAATTGTCGTGACATGATCAATAAATAAATTGGCTTCTTCTCTAAGCAGATTACTATTGCAGTTGGCTATGAGTTAGCTAATGACCTGGGAGTCTGCTTGGCACTCTCTATATCCGATACCCTGAGGGCATAGGTCGTACCCAGACTGCGCGCGGTTCCTATGATATTAACCTTGGTTACTATGTAACATCATTAAATTAGTAAATTTAGGAACTAGGGCCCATTTAGTGCCTTTGTCCTACTCCTTTAGTTATATTGAAAGTAATTACGGGGAACGCCTTGCATGGAACATCTTGTCCCGTTTGTGCTATTCCGTTTGCGTTTATCTACCAATTGTGTTGTCTTTCTGTCAGTTTGGTTTTCGTAACATATGTGTTGTACCATATATTTATTGTTTAATCATATAGTAGAATACCCAATAAATGTTATAAATTATTAAAACTCGAAAATAAATAGAGTTTTCACCTTTCTCCAGGCAAGAAGCAACTACGAGAGAGGCAATTACACACAAGCTCTGGCCTCGGCAACATCAGCACGAAATCTTTCGTATATTTCAATATTTTGTGGGATTGGCATATTCATCCTGATCATCATCATAGCATCAGTATAGATGAGCGACCCCCCAAAGACTTAAACATGTAATGTAATTTGTGTTTGCTAGTCCTAGATTCTGGAACAAAGTTCAAATTTGCCATGTAGCTATATTTATAGGTACAGTACAGGTATAGGTCATTGCATAGAATTTCCAATATAAGAGCGATCAGTGGGCCCCCAACCCCAATGGGCCAAAAGGAGGACCCCAGGCTCAGGCTGTAGAGCAAAATGTGTATTTTTCTTCTCGTCGGTCACATGTGTATTGTTCTTCTCGTCCAACAAACCCACAGCAATGTGTTGGTTTAATTACCCAGTCATGGTATTACACAATGGTTTGAAATGGTTTAACACAGCTATTGGTTGTTCAGGCAAAAATACAATAAACATGTGACAGACATGATTCATTTTTTTTACTTTATGGTTTAATTAGATAGAGTTGGACTACAATATTAGTCAACGTTAACTGCAGGCTTTATCAACGCATAGTGGTATAGATGATACTGTAAAACACTGGTTAAATTATATTCTAATGCAACTGTTTAAGCAGTAGGTAGGCTATTTAAAATGTTTCTGCGTATAATGCATAATAATTACGACCCTAATTAGCAGCATGTCACGACCCTATCAGCTTTAGCTGTATTTTTTTCAATCGTGATTAAATAGACTTTTATTAGATGTTTCAATTAAAAATAACGAGTTTTTGGTAAAACGGTTTGTGCGTATAGGCGTGTTATTTCATAAGTAGTTCTCTTTTTACGTAGTCGTTTGTTGGAGGGGTTCGTCATAAGTTCCATCAAAGTGGTGGCCCGGGGCAATTTCCCCCTCCCCACTCTGCCCCCCTCTTGGCGACCCTGCTTGTCACAGTTAAACTTGTCGAGCTATTTACAATTTAATGAAACAAATGTCAGAAGTGAATATAGGCTTGTAATCATGGAGCCTGAGGAGTCTATATTGTTTTAGTACAATTTCAGTATTGAAAAAGTTTTTCAATAAATTAGTTGTTGATAGTTACTGTTCAGAGCAGTAACTATTGCCTCCAAGTTACTGCTGAGGCAGCCAATCAGAAATGCTCAAAGGCCATTTTTCAATTTATTTTATACTGAAATTCCTGTATACTAATCATTAACCCATTAAGCCGCAATGCGCCCCAGTGTGCCCTACTTATTTTTTTTACTTGTCTAACGCCAGACAATTTTACTTGCCAATGGGGAAGCTCTGCAGCTTAATGGGTTAACCATAAAATCTGACAATGTCTCTAGTTAACCCAATGAGCCCTACTTATTTTTTTATTTGTCTAACGCCAGACGATTTTACTCGTCGATGGGGAAGCTCTGCAGCTTAATGTAATTACTATCTCAACATTGATATCATGGCAAAATACATTGTACTGACTGGTGACCAGGCCTAGCAAATTGCTTGATTTTTTAAGTAACCCCCAGGGTGGGACTGCACCCCCTGTCTCACATGCCTACTGTATATCTTGGTATATAAATAAATAAAACCCTCACTGATAAAACAATAAGTGTCTGGTACAGAGATAAAAACTGTCAAGTTGTTACAGGTCTGCAAACAAGTTGTTACATGATTGTCAAATCTGTTCATGTACCAGCTGTTGACAAGTTGTGTTCATACTGCTTCTTCCCAATTGTTGGAATAAGCTTAGAACAGGCTGTTAACAACTTGTAACAAGCTTGATGGCATTATTAGAATTGTTACAAGGTTGTTCTAACAAGTCTGATACAGTCATGATATAACAAGAATGTTACAAGGTTGACGACACAAGGTTGTATTTAACAATATTGTTAAATCATGATTCATGACTGTAATCGTACTTGTTGGAACAACCTTGCATCAAGTTTGACAATTCCATCAAGCTTGTTACAAGTTGTTAACAGCTTGTTCTGAACTTGTTGACAACTTGGGACAAGCAGTGCGAACACTACTTGTTGATGGCTTGTTGGTAGATGTGCTATAAGATGTAAGATTTTTGTGTGTGTACAACAGTATGTTTGTTGATCTTTAGTTCATGAATCTTGAGGCTTATATCACAAATATCAGAGAAATTTAAGCCTGCATATGAACAGGCTCTCACACAAAACAGAAACAATTGACTTTTTAGACAGGACAATAAATTCTATTATTATATATCTAAATTAAGCAATTCGTGGTTTCTGCTTGGCCAACAGCCAACTGTGAAATTGTAGTTTTTACATAATGTTCAACAGAGTGATGTCATTACATTGAATACGAAAAAATTATATGGAAATGAATACTCAACATTAGTATCATTCGGTGAAAATAAATAATACAAAATATGAATACTCAACATTAATATCATGACAAAATACATATAAAGTATCAAGAAGAAATATCAACAAAAACAGTCACGAAAGGATTTGAAACATACTTATGAAAGAAAAAAGGAAAGATTTTCTGCAAGATGGGAAAAAGAACCGGTCATTTATATTTCGACAAATTGAACCCAGTTCAACCCACAGGTGATACCAAACCAACAAAAACTTCAGGCTTACTATTTTTCATATATCATGCTCAACCTCATCGATGACCAAGCATATTACAGCAAAATACTTCTATTTATATAAAGCTAATACACTTTCATTTGGTCGCAAAGCGAATGAACGGCCAACGACAAAATACTAAGCAAAATAATACTCACATATACATGTAAGAAATGTTACAAATCAACATGTTACAAATCACTTACCGAAGTAAACAAGGCATATACTGTATGACAAATTTGAAGGCAGAATGCTTTAAACTTGGGTCCGTTCGAATACGCGTAAAATTTGCCATAACACTGTAGTTATCCCATGTTATTTTATTCCAAGTTTGTCTGTGGGTGCGAGATCGGAGTTTGAATCTTTCATTTTCAAAAAATTTGAATTTGCCCCTTGTCAGCACTGATCTAAAAATTTCCTTAAAAACTGGAATTTGTAAGTTTCAATTCAAGGAATGTTTGGGAAACCAAGGAATTTTAGAGCTATTGCTCAAGGAATTCTTAAAATTATCCATTTAATATCCACACTATGGCGTCAGATTTCCGCCAATATTCATGTTGATATTAACTCAACATGTTTCCGTATTGAAGTGAATTTCGACATTGAACATATCAAATTCAGCATACCACTTTAATTCAACATTGCTTCAATTTCAACATGTTTCTCTCATTGATGTTAATTTGAATATTGAACGTGTCAAATTTAAGTGAAATACAACATTGA